>SNQJ01S0061752.1:117237-147715 GCA_010110895.2 Picea sitchensis | reverse complement strand
TTACATCTGCCTTATTCTATTTTATTGAAAGGCCTTATTAATATTGACCTTTATTACATCCGAATATATCGTTCTACCTATGTGCGGGTTGGGACCCTAACAACTAGGTATTACATTCAAAATGATGTTATGGGTTCTTTCCTGGCATTATAAACATATCTATCTTTTAAATATATATTTTTTAGGATCCAGGTGATGGAGTTTGCACAAGGGAATATAGTTGCATAGGGTACTACCCTAAATATTTCATATTTTTTTATGTTCTTGAAGATTTTTAATTCATCTTGATCTTTTGTGTCGATGGAGAAGTTTTTATGTTTGAACATATGGTATAGATTTTCCCATCTAAGTTTTTATCCTTCCTTTTCTAGAAGTCCAAAGGTGTCATCGTACATATATCCAACCACTTCTAGTTCATCTTGAGCTTGTTGACCAATGACATAGGCCTTGGTATTTGGCGCTTTACTCATTTCCCTTCTCTTATAAGACTTCCTTGAACTTGTCAAGAAAACATAGTGTCAGTATGAACTCAAAACCATAATGACATCAAAACTTATCTAATCTACTCAAGTACCGAAGGATTCACTCGAGATGATGTTGGGTGGAAGGTCATCATCTGAAGATGATAAATGGTGGATCGAGGGATTACCCTAAACCTAGATTGAAAATGGTGGATCGAGGGATTACTTGGAGTTTTAGTGACACATGGATGGTCGTGATCGATTGAGGATGCCCCTGTTGGGACTCGATGCACTCTTTCTTGGGAAAAATATTCCTCTCCTTGGAGCTCAGTGGGATAGTGAGAATAAGGGAAGCAACATATTTATAATTTTGGAGAAATCAATATTGAATGTGAGTAGGTGGCATCAAAATTAGTGAATTTGGGGTTAAGTCCTTTGATGCACATCGAAAGACTTCGTGGGAATTCCTATGATGTACATCTAAGAACTTATCACCAAGTGATTTTAATTCTATAAGAGAAAGTGAAGAAAAATATTTTGAGGAAACCAGAGGAGTTGGAGTTAACTCCTCTGATTGCATAAAAGGAGTTGCAGTTAACTTATGCGATTGAGAGGTTGATCAGAGGGAAAAAAATAACTTGATAGAGATCATCGATGGAGTTAGGATACACTACTCTGATGTACATAAGAGGGGTTGAAGGTAACTCCTCTAATGTACATTGGAGGAGTTTTAATCAACTTTGTTGAAAAATAAAAAATACACGACCTTAAAAATTTCTAAGTGCTTCCAATTTGAGGGATGAAATCTTAGGAAAGTTGAGGCTTGAGGAACAATTGTTTGTAGCAATATGAATAAACTAGAGGTGTTTTTTCAAAGTAAAAAAAAATACAAGGGGCCTCATTTTCTTGAGAGTATTATGGAGATAAATTTCAAGAGAATTGAGGGTTGTAGTGCTCGAAACAACAAACAGAGACACACTAAGCGAAACCTTGAATCTATGTAAAATGGTATCCACAAATATATTTTTTGGGGAAGGTTCTTTATCATGTTCATGCCAATATAGAAATAATAGGCCCCATACATCATATTTTTACAAGATAAAGTTTGGATGATACAAAGAGGATATTAAGACCATACCTCAAAATAGATTATTGTTCACTGATTTCTTATTCATATAATGGATGATAATAAAGAAAGGCATAAGGAGTATTACAGAGAATGAAACATTAGGAATGTTGAAAATGCAAGTTAAGGTGCATTTCTATAGTGTTTCTCCACTACTAGAGAGCGCCCATAGCCCCGACAGGGTCACCCTAGTCTCACAAGCCTTGCTCTGTTGCCAACGAACATCCATAGCCCCAACAAAGATACTTACACGTCCCATGTGATCTGGAATTCCTTTCCCCAAGACTTTACTTTTTTTATAAATTTCGATCCTCTTTTTTTTAGAGAGAGGTGGATGGGGGGATTCCATTCATCCTTTAAAGGAACTAGGGATGACACCTGTGATAGTGAGATTTTCTCACTTGATTATAGATGAACACAATCTTTGATTAATGGTATATGGAATACTATATATGTCTCTCCTAAATCATTTCTTTCTATTCCACACAATACAACGATATGTTCTTAGGTAAGGTCCATGGTTCCTTGCTTCGATGTACTATTCTGGTATAATGATGAGCTATGTTCCTCTACTAGATCTGACTTTGGGTAGGACATGAAAAAAATGTATGATTAAGAAATGATGTGTTTGGAAGCTAGGTCACAAATCTATTAGGTTATCGACAAAAATGTGTTATGATTTAGAAGCATAACTAGGACTGAGCTATCAAAATTTTGAGAAACCCGAGATGGCAGTTTTCAAGAAGAAAAACAAAAAGATCTAAAAATCCAACAAAATAGAAATTGTTGAAAAAAAAGAAGTAAACGTTGAGTGAGAAATAAAAGATGAAAATTAGGATTTTATTTATGTACAAAGGAGCAACTAGAATGGAAAGATAATGTAGTTCTTCATAATTTGGCCATTAACGGGGCGAAGCTCAACTTCCCCTTGAAGATTTTGTGACCGGTAAGTACCCTCCCCAATATTCTCCTTGGTAACGTAGGGACCAAGCCATAATTGTTGGAATTTCGAATACTTCCCTTTATTTTCATGTGGCTTGTCCCACTTGAGTACTAAACTCACAACATGGAATTCTTTCTCACCAACATATTTCTTATCAAAACAACGCTTAACAGTATGTTGATGAGTCTCAAACTTTTCTTTGGCTTTGGCACACTTTTTTTTTAAGTTTAGAAAGGTATTGATACATCTTTGAATGATGTGACATTCTCTTCCTTGAGACTGTTGGGTGAGTTGTAGGGAAGGAAGGTATTGAGATCAATTCCTACTTCCAAATTTTCCTTCCCTTTTCTATTTTCCCAACTTCTTTTTTTTTCCATTTATTTTCCCTCTTCTATACTTTCCCTTGTTTCACTTTTCCTTTCTTCCCTTCTTCTATCCCTTTCTAGTTACCATACTTAGTCATATTTCAGAAATTGGTGGCTTTGCGGGTAGGCGGATTCACGGGTCTTCATCCCCATCCATTTTCCTTTGCCACAAGTTCATCCGACCACCTTGCTATATTATACTTATCCTTTTTTTTCAACATCATGGGTTTGCGGGGTCAAACTTTCATTCTCCAAGTTCCACGATCTCCATTTTGCACCCAAAATTATGTGATTCTCATTTCAACCATCAGACTTGTTGTGGGTCTTGAGACCCTAAAATCATTTTATTTCTCCTACATGCAAGTCCGATCGACCATTATTCTACACTTGACTTATTTTTTGATCATCCAGAATCGTTGGTTGGCAGGTTCCTGAGTTGGAGGGTTCGTGAAAAACTCCATATTAAAAATCGTTCTAGTCCATCTCGACCATCTTCGTGATTTTCCAAATATGAATTAAGTATGGTTTAATGCTAATAAGTGAGCATGCAGGCTCCAAAAATATAGTCATTAATAGTGAAGGGCTCGAGGAGATTTCTCATTAAATTGAATTAAAGCACTATTTTCCAAAGGATTATATTATTGTCATCTCTTCGAAAAATTAATTTCAAGTTATTATCCAATTGAAAGAATAGTCTTGTCAACCTATGGAAGAAATAGCTAGACAACAATTATGTGGAGATACTTTGAATATTTTTGGTCGTGAAGACCATAACTTTTAGTGGTCTAGAGCATATTCATATTACTCAGCTCCTCCTCCACAAAAAGATATAATATGGACATTCAGAATTTCCCATGCAGGGTTTGTTCCTAACGTATTGGACTGCAATGAACTTGTTCAAGAGACTCACCACTTACCTTCAAAAGAGAAGAATTGTTCAAGAGACTCACAAAGATAGACCTAGCAGGAGGTACTAATGATGTACAGGACCGTAAATTAATTCTCAACTCAATGTTTATAACAAAGAAAAAAAATGAAAAAAAAGTTGAGATATTTAAAGAGTTATGAGATGAAATTTTTTATGGCATACTCCAATATAATGAAAATGAAATAGACAATTGGCTATTTGGTTATTCCGTGAAAAATAAATATATTGAGGAAGAATTACATAGTATTTCTCTTGACTTAAGAGACTTGGAAGGTGAATTATTCAACATTAAAACCCAACATGAAATAAACGTCGCACCAATGAAAAGTTATATTGAAGATTGGTTCAGCAAGGTAATCGACAAATTAACCAAAGAAGGGTAAGAAACAATGGAGATGGTTCTTGTAACCATTAATGAAGACAATAAAAGGACAACAAAAATCAAGTGAAGACACGAGAGACCATCATAGTAAGTTCACTTTGATCACATTTTTATTTCTTTATCAATTTTTCATCTAGTTACTCTGTTTCTTTGACTAGAAAGGTTTAATTGAAACCTTATAACCTCTCCATGTCTTCTTTGCAGGTCTTGCTACTCTACATCTCCCACTATTATCCTTCGAAAAATTACTTATTTTTCATTTTTTCTTTGTGGTCTGTGGGAGACCCAATCCCAGTCCTAAGGACAAACACATTTAAATTTCAAATCTTCATAACAAACTATATATATTTTTAGAAATCTGAAGATAAATATTTCGGGATCAGTTTTGATTGTACTTTGTAACTTTGAGTTTTGATTATAAAGTATTTGAGATTGTTATATCATTATATTTGTCTGAGCTCCCCCTATTTTACTTTATTAAAGTTCTTTTATGAATGCAAACCATCTTGTTTTCTTTTATGTGATCAGAAATATTTAGTTTAACTATGATGGATGTGAGGAAACTTTGTCTATCTCTTTCAAATGTATGAAGTGTGCGGTCCTTAGTCATTTCTCAAGAACTCTCTAAAAAGAAAAACAAAACATTTTCTTTCTTCTTATTTTTTCTTGCAATCTTTGTATTTCTTTGATTATCATGACGACCTTCTGCAAAGTCCCATATTCTAAAAATCTAGAGTCCCAAGAAAACATTAAAATAAAAGAGGTGTACCACCTCTAAAAAAATGCAGGGGGATTTGTATCCCCGTGATGTTGTCATTTCGGTCCTAACAGATTCAAGGGTAAACATTTTTCATGACTCCACTAGGGAATGATTTATTTTCAATATATTTGAGGAACTATAAATCTCCATGGATCAAATTTTAGAGAGGAAGATTCAAGAAAATTGTTGCTTATTTTAAGCATGGCTCACATTTTTTGTAATTTCAAAAAGAAACAAGAAGTACCAAAGATTTGGGAGAATGAATTTCATGGAAACTCCATTGAAAAAATTCAAAATGAAGGGTTTCATTCATGTCATAATGATTATTTATATTCTTCATCAATCCCATCAATGTCTTTGCAAGACTTGTCAAAAGGGAGAAATACTCAACGAAGGAGGGGGTTTCATAATACCCCTTTAAATCTACTAGAAATAGATTTTAGAATGCCCAATATTCCTATTGAATTTTTTTCCACATTCTTTGGTGATTCTTTAGAAAATGCAGATCAACACATGATTAATTTAAAGGTACATGTTATGATTTCAACCTCACTGAATACAATGTTACATGTAGATTATTCCTACAAACTCTATGAGAGGATGCTCTTGAATGGTATAGTTCATTAATGCCTAACTCCATTACTAGCTGAGATGTGTTAGAATATTCATTAGCAAAAACATTCATCCCAAAGGTGCATTCATATGTTTTTTCTGATGTTTTAAATGTTTCTTCCCACCCACCCTCTCCCACATGAACACAAAAAGATGGAATGAATGATTCAGAAGAAAAATATCATAAAACATTGCAAGACTTTTCTGAATCAAATATTGTTGTTGAGAATGAAGGAAATAATTCCAAAGACCAAGAAAAGGATATCAACATCTCATATACTCATGAGGAATAAATTAAAGAGTCCCCACCAAATATGTAAGAAGAATTTGGCCAAAATAAAGAAGAATTGGTGCAAAAAAAAAAAATTGAGAACAAAAAAGATAGCCATTGCATAGAAGGAGAACATTTCCAAGACATCTCCAATGAAACAATAATCTTGAATGTTGAAAAATAATAAAATTTCACTCTCCTATATACTCCATATGAAGACATTTCGAACAACAAATTTGAAAATAGAATGGAGGAGACTCCACCAAATACACAAGAAGATTCCAACCTTGTGATAGATGATGAATCGTCACAAGAGAACTTGTAGGAATAATAATTGATGGAAGAAATGAATCTTGAGAAGAATGATGAACAAGATCACCCTTAAGAGAAAGAAGAATCTTTTAAAGATATGTTTGATGAATCAAGAACCTTGGAAGTGGCTATAAATAAAGAAAATGATGAATGCATGATTATGTCGAAAACTCCTCATCCTAGAATTTCTTTTATTGAATTATGGTTCCAGAGCATTGTTGTCCAAACAATGCAATCAAATATTCACCAAACCTGGTATAATTTTTCTCCAGTAAATGTTGAGAGTGTCCCTGGCTCATTGGTAAAAGTCCCAACGTATCTTAGAATTTTGGAGTTCAATCCACAAATCAGATAGATGCTTGAATGGATCCATTGGAAATATGCCTATACCTCAAGTTCCTCTTTCTTTCAAGTAAGTTAGGGTAGGGATATAATGAATGTACATAGTTTATTTATTTAGTCAAAGTTTTTCACAATAAAACAATTGCTAAGTGGATGTTAAAATTTGAAGATAAATCCATGAAAGAAGAAGAATTTCAAGATTGTATTTTGAAGATGACTCCATATCCCAATGGAGAAGGTAAATGATCTTGATATTTTTTATTCTTGAAAAACCACAAGGGGTTATCATCCCACAGTTGGAGCCAATTGTTGAGATCAATTCCTGCTTCCAAATTTTCCTTTCCTTTTCTATTTTCCCAACTTCATTTTTTTCCATTTCTTTTCCCTCTTCTATACTTTCCCTTGTTTACCTTTTCCTTTCTTCCCTTCTTCTATGCATTTCTAGTTACCATACTTAGTCTCATTTCAAAAATTGGCTAGTCTGTGGGTAGGAGGATTCACGAGTATTCATCCTCATTAATTTCCCTATGACACAAGTCCATCTGATCGCCTTGCTATATTATACTTAGCCTTTTTTTTCAACATCGTGAGTTTGTAGGGTCGAACTTTCATTCTCCAGGTTCTGCGATCTCCACTTTGCACCCAAAATTCTTTGATCCTCATTTCAACCATTAGACTTGTCGTGGGTCTTGAGTCCCTAAAATAATTTTATTTCTCCTACATGCAAGAACAACCAACCGTTGTTCTACACTTGAATTATTTTTTATCATCCACAACCAAGGGTTGGAGGGTCCTCGGGTTGGCGGGTTCATGAAAAAATCCATATTCAAAATTGTTCTAGTCCATCCACGCCATCCTTGTGATTTTCCCAATATGAATTAATTATGGTTTAATTCTAATAACTGATCATGCAGGCTCCGAAAATATCGTTATTAGTAGAAAAGGGATAGAGGAGATTTCTCATTAAATTGCATTAAAGAACTATTTTCTAAAGGATTTTATTATTGTCATCTCTCTGAAAAATTCATTTCAAGTTATTATCCATCTAAAAGAATACTCTCTTCAACCTATGGAAACAAAAACTATACAACAATTATGTGGATATACTTTGAATATTTTTGGTCGTGAAGACCAGAACTTTCAGTGGTCTAGAGAATATTCATATTACTCAACTCCTCCTGCACAAAAAGACGTAATATGGACATCCAAAATTGCTCGCACAAGGTGTGTTCATGAGGTATTCGACTGTAAAGAACTTGTTGTATGGTGTATTGAGAAGTACGTGTCAACCGGGAGAATTATGGAACTCCAAGATCATTCCCCCATTTCTCTTTCACGACAAGTTTTTCACAAGATGTTGAAGCTCCCAGATCCAACATTTACCTTCAAAAGAGAAGAAGTGTTCAAGGGATTCATAGAGATAGACCTAGTAGGAGGTAATAATGAATTAAAAGACCTTAAATTAATTATCAACTCAATTTTTCTAACAACGAAACAATTTGACGAACAAGTTGAGATATTTAAAGGGTTATCAGTTGATTTTTTTTATGGCATACTCGAATACAATGAAGATGGAATAGACAATTGGCTAGTTGATTATTCCATGAAAAATCAAGATATTGAGGAAGAAGTACATGGTATTTTTATTGACTTAAGATACTTGGAAGGTGAGTTATTCAACATTAAAATATGACATGAAATAAACATCACATCAATGAAAAGTTATATTGAAGATTGGTTCAATAAGGAAATAAAAAAATAAACCAAAGAAGAAGAAGAAACGATTGAGACAGTTCCTGTAACTGTCAATGAAAACAATAAAATGACAATATAAAGAAAGTGAAGACACGAGAGACCATCATAGTAAGTTCACACTGATCACATTTTTCTTTGTTTATTAGTTTTTCATCTGGTTACTCCACTTCTTTGACTAGAAAGATTTAATTGAAATCTGATAAATTATCCATGTCTTCTTTCCAGGTCTTTCTACTCCGCATCACCCACCGTTCTCCTTCTAAAAATTTCTTATTGTTCATACTTGATTTATGGTCTGCAGGAGCACCAATCCCAGTCCTAAGGAAAAACACATTTAAATTTCAAAGCTTCGTAACAAACTATATTTGTTTTCATAAATCCGAAGAGAACTATTTTAGGATCAGTTTTGATTGTAATTTATAAATCTGAGTTTTGAGTATAAAGTATTTGAGATTGATCTATCATTATCTTTATTTGAGATCCCCCTATTTTACTCTATTAAATTTATCTTATGCATGCAGACCATATTCTTTTATTTTATGTGATCATAAATCTTTAGTTTAACTATGATGGATGTGAGGAAACTCTGTCTATCTCTTTCAAATGTATGAAGTGTCTAGTTCTTGGTCATTTCTCAGGAACTCTTTGAAAATAAAATAAAAACATTTTCTTTCTTGTTATTTTTTCTTGGAATCTTTATATTTCTTTGATTATCACGACGGACTTCTACAAATTCTATATAAAAATTTAGAGTCCCAAGAAAATCATAAAATAAAATAGGAGTACCACCTCTATAAAAACACATGGGGATTTGTATCCCCACGAGGTTTTCATTTCGGTCCTAACAGATTCAAGCGTCAACATTTTTGGAGACTCCATTGGCGAACGGTTTATTTTCAAGATATTTTAGGAACCAAAAATCTCCATGGCTCAAAGTTTCGAGAAGTATATTCAAGAAAATTGCTTCTTATTTTAAGAGTGGCTCACCTTTTTTTGTAATTTCATAACGAAACGAGAAGCAACAAAGATTCGGGAGAATGAACTCCCTGGAAAATCCATTGAAAAAAATCAAAATGAAGGGTTTCATTCATGTCATAATGCTTCTTTATATTATTCATCAATCCCATCAATGGCTTTTCAATAATCGACAAAAGGGAGAAATACTCAAAGAATGAGGCAATTTCATAATACCGCTTTAAATATACCAGAAATAGACTTTCAAATGCCCAATATTCCTATTGAAAATTTTTCCCCGTTCTTTGGGGATGCTTCAAAAAATGCAAAGAAACACTTGATTAATTTTAAAGGTGCATGTTATGATTTAAACCTCACTGAAGACAATATTACATGTATATTATTCCTACAAACTCTATGAGAGGATGTTATTGAATGGTATAGTTGATTAATGCCTAAATGAATTACTAGTTGGGATGTGTTAGAAGATTCATTTGTAGAAAAGTCCATCCCAAATGTACATTCATATGTTTTTTCTAATGTTTTAAATGTTTCTTCCTACACACCCTCTCCCACATGGACACAAAAAGATGAAATGAATGATTCAGAAGAAGAATATCATAAAACACTACAAGACTTTTCTTAATCAAATCTTGTTGCTGAGAATGAAGGAAATAATTCCAAAGACCAAGAAAATGATCAACATCTCATATACTCCATATGGGGAAGAAATTACAGAGTCTCCACCAAATATACAAGAAGAATTTAGCCAAAATAAAGAAGAATTGGTGGAAGAAAACAATTTTTAGAACAAATACGATAGCCATTGCATAGAAGAAGAACATTGCTAAGACATCGCCAATGAAACGATAATATTGAATGTGGAAAAAGAACAAAATTGCAGTCTCCTATATACTCCATATGAAGACATTTCAAACAACAAATTTGAAAATGAAATTGAGGAGCCTCCACCAAATACACAAGAAGATTACATCCTTGTGATAGAAGATGACACATCACAAGAGAACTTGCAGCAAGAATAATTGATGGAAGAAATAAATCTTGGGAAGAATGATGAACAAGATCACCCTTACAAGAAAGAATAATGTTTTCAAGATATTTTTGATTAATCAATAACCTTGGAAGTGGTTGTAAATAAATAAAACGATGAATGCATGATTATGTTGAAAAATCCTTAGCGAAGAATTGATTTTATTGAAGTATGGTTGCATAGAATTGTTGGCCAAACAATGAAAACAAATATTCACCATACCATACCTGGTATAATTTTTCTCCATTACATGTTGAGAGTGCCCCTGGCTCATTTGTGCAAGTCCCAACATATCTCATAATTTTGGAGTTCAATACAGAAACAGATGAATGCTTGAATGGATCCATTGGAAATATGCTTATACCTAAGGTTCCTCTTTCTTTCAAGTAAGTTAGGGTAGGTATATCATGAATGTACATAGTTTATTTCTTTAGTCAAAGTTTTTAGCAATAAATCAATTGCTAAGTGGATGTTAAAATTTGATGATAACTCCACGAAAGAAGAAGAATTGAAAGATTGTATTTTGAACATGACTAAATAGCCCAATGGAGAAGGTAATTTATCTTGATATTATGGATTCTTCACAAACCACAGGGGCTTATCATCCCAGAATTGGAGCCAGTTTTTGAGATCAATTCCTTCTTCCAAATTTTCCTTCCCTTTTCTATTTTCCCAACTTATTTTTTCCATTTATTTTCCCTCTTCTATACTTTCCCTTGTTTTCCTTTTCCTTTATTCCCTTCTTCTATGCCTTTCTAGTTACCATACTTAGTCTCATTTCAAAAATCAGTGGGTTCGTCAGTAAGCGGATTCATGAGTCTTTATCCCCATCCATTTTCCTATGCCACAAGTATGTTCTACCACCTTGCTATATTATACTTAGCCTTTTTTTCAACATCACGTGTTCGCGGGGTCAAACTTTCATTATCAAGGTTCCATGATCTCCACTTTGCACCCAAAATTATGTGATCCTCATTTCAACCATCAGACTTGTCGTGGGTCTTCAGTCCCTAAAATAATTTTATTTCTCCTACATGCAAGTTTGACCAACCATTGTTCTACATTTGAATTATTTTTTATCATCCAAAACCACGGGTTGGGGGGTTCCCGAGTTGATGGGTTCATGAAAAACTCCATATTAAAAATTGTTCTAGTTTGTCCCGACCATCTTCTTGCTTTTCCCAATATGAATTAGGTATTGTTTAATGATAATAAATGATCATGCGGGCTCTAAAAATATCGTCATTAATAACGAAGGGTTCAAGGAGTTTTCTTGTTAAATTGCATTAAATAACTATTTTCCAAAGGATTATATTATTGTCATCTCTCTGAAAAATTCATTTCAAGTTATTATCCAGCTGAAATAATACTCTCTTCAACCTATGGAAGAAACAACTAGACAACAATTCTATGGAGATACTTTGAATATTTATGGTCATGAAGACCAAAACTTTAAGTGGTCCAGAGCATATTCATATTACTCATCTCCTCATGCACAAAAAGTCATAATTTGGACATCCAAAATTACCAACGTAGGGTGTGTTCATGAGGTATTCGAGTGCAAAGAACTTTTTGCATGGTGCGTTGAGAAGTATCTGTAGAGACACATAATTATACAACTCCAAGATCACTCCCCCATTTCCCTTTCACCGCAAGTTTTTCTCAAGATGTTAAATCTCCCAGAGCCAACACTTACCTTCAAAAGAGAATAATTGTTCAATATACTCATGGAGATATACCTAGCAGGAGGTACTAACAAAGTACAAGACCCTAAATTAATTCTCAACTCAATGTTTCTAACAAATCAACAATTTGACCAACAAGTTGAGATATTTAAAGAGTTATCAATTGAAATTTTTTATGGCATACTCGAATATAATGAAGATGAAATAGACAATTGGCTAGTTGTTTATTCCATGAAAAATCAAGATATTGAGGAAAAAGTACATCATATTTATCTTGACTTAAGAGACTTGTAAGGTGAGTTATTCAACATTAAAATCTGCATGAAATAAATTTTGCAACAATGAAAAGTTATATCGAAGATTGGTTCAACAAGGAAATCAACAAATTAGCCAAAGAAGGGAAATAAACAATTGAGAGGGTTCCTGTAACCATCAATCAAGATAATAAAAGGACATCAGCAAGCAAGTGAAGAAACAAGACACCATCATAGTAAGTTCACACTTATCACATTTTTCTTTCTTTATCATTTTTTCATCCAGTTACTCTACTTCTTTGACTAGAAAGGTTTAACCAAAATATGATAACTTCTCCATGTATTCTTTCCAGGTCTTGCTACTCTGCATTTCCCACCATTCTCCTTCTACAACTTAATTCTTGTTCATATTTTATTTATGGTCCGCGAAAGCCCCAATACCATTCCTAAGGACAAACACATTTAAATTTCAAAGCTTCATAACAGACTATATATTTTTTCAGAAATCCCAAGAGAACTATTTTGGGATCAGTTTTGATTGTACATTGTAACTCTGATTTTTTAGTATAAAGTATTTGAGATTGATATATCATTATATTTATTTGAGATCCCCCCTTTTTACTCTATTAATGTTCTCTTATGCATGAATACCATATTATTTTATTTTATGTCATCATAAATCTTTAGTTTAACTATAACAAATCTAAGGAAACTTTGTCTATCTCTTTCAAATGTATGAAGTGTGTGGTTCCTGGTCATTTCTCAGGAACTATCTAAAAAGAAAAAGAAAAAAAAATATTTCTTGTTATTTTTTCTTGCAATCTTTATATTTCTTTGATTATCACAATGGAATTCTCCAAAGTCCCATATCTAAAAATCTAGAGTCCCAAGAAAATCTTAAAATAAAAGAGTATCACCTCTATAAAAACACAGGGGGATTTATATTCCCGTGAGGTTGTCATTTCGGTCCTACCAGATTCAAGTGTCAACATAAGGTAGATATTCGAGAGTAAAATGACTTATTTTTCATAGACAAGGAACTATAGGGAAGTCCCTATAGAGGCCTTAGGAGTGGCACAATCATCCTAGAGGGTGTTTAATAGAGGATTGTGCCAATTTCTCTTATGAGCAACTACGGTTCATTTGAGGATCCAGATTAGGTTATTGTTTGTATATTCAACCAAGCCATTATATTGAGGATAATATTTGGATAAATACTTCAAAATAATTCCCTTTTCCAAGGGAAATTTAGATAACTTCAAAGATGAAAAACAAGTTTTGTTATCAAACACAAGAGAGTTAGGAACTCCAAACCTCGTGATAATGCATTGTTCAATAAAATTAACCACTACCTAGTCATTCATTTTGATCAGTGGTATTTCTTCAATCCAACATGTAAAATAATTGGTAATGGTTAGGATCTACCTGTGTTTCTTGGAGGAATGGGGATTAATCTCACCAATGATTTTGAACCTCCACTATTTGAAGGGTTCCTAAACAACAATATGATAGAGTGGGATAGAATATTTATACTCTCTTCTTGAAACTTTCTGGCATGCTTCACAGCTTCATGAATATTCATGGGAATATCTGAGTAATGTGGGCCAGTAGTATCCAACTCTCAATACCTTTTGAGTTATCGTGTCTCCTGAAAAATGGCCTCCTATTGGTCCATCAGGACTGTCCTTAAGGACTTTATCAAGATCTTGTTTTTTGAGGAACTGAAGTAGTACTTCATCATATTTCTTTCAAAAACAAATGCCATGCATTAGCTGATATTACATAGATTTAAATCTGAGTGTTTTTTTCTACTTGGCATTGAGGTGATATGGAGTTGTACCATGTTGAAGGTAATACTTGAGATGAATGTAACATGACCCTTCAATAACTAGGATGTAAGGGAGTTGTTGTTTGCACATCATTGGTTCTTCTTTCCATCTATCCTCTTCTTGATATTCATCATTGGTATCTCGTGTCACCAGTTTACAAAGGAATTAAATTTCAACATTGTTGTTTGGTTTAAAATCTAGGTCATTGTCTTGTAAGGCCATCATCCAATTACCCCATCTCTCTCCTAACTCTCTTTGGATGAAAAGAGATTTGACCTCTGGGCAAGGGATGATAACTCATGAGTGACTCTTTGTATTCTTCTTAAAGAAGTTGTTATAAAGTTGTTCAATTTCCTTTTTCCTAGTGACAAGTGTACAATAAAGAAAAAATAAGAGATATGCAATAGAAATTTTTTATTGTTATTTTGTCTTTACTCGAGAACATTTTCCTCTCTAGTATGTTTTTCACACTTCTAGTTGATGATATAGATATATGATTCTACAGTAAGCCAGTTCTTCCAATGTTGCATTATGCACAACTATGATATCTTTGAGGGTGCTCATATATTTTAGCAGTGTTTCCATGAATGCATGTATCATGGTATGCGATTTGATAGGATGTAGGAGATGCTTCTCTATCATATATGTAGTAATTTTGGTGGTTGTTTCAATGATTGATCTTCTGTGATTTATGCTATCTTGAACCTTTTATACCAATTCATCCATGACCATATTTTTACCAAGCTCGTCTAATTGAGGTAGTAAACTTCTTTTAATTAACTCCTGCACAACCTTGTGTAGTTTCGAGCATAATGCCATTGATTTAGTGACCTCTTCATGTTCTATTTTTCGAGCTTGTTAGAAGAATTCTCGATCTGGATTGCTTTCGGTATGAAATGAGGGCAGAGATATAATAAAGAAATGTACAAAGATATATCAGATATATAACAATAAACATAGAGATACAATAATACACAATTTCTCTTAATGAGGCAAATGTACAAAACTGTAGAAATACAGAGTGAAAGACTCGTTATAATGGTGGAAGCTTATCTCTAAGAAGAGATTTGATGGATAAACTCATTCGAAAGAATATTATTGTTAAAATAAGGCTCCAAATTCCTTTTTAACATAAATAAAATACAAAACCCTAACCCGATAAGATGAAAATCCATCAATTTTGTAGACCCGTTTTGGGTAGTTTGGTGTATCAACTTCCCGGAGGTGTAACTTTGGCATACGATCTCTGTTTGGGGAGAACGATAGGTCGTTGGAAAGGTATCTATGAGGAGCTTAATTTTTGGGGATCAATAAAATCCTCTAACTATTATTGAGGTGCCTGATCATGAAAAAACATCGTTTAGGCCCTCAAAATGGCCCCAGAAGTTTGGAACCCGAAAACCTGCTAAAAATAGTAAATTGCCAACAAATTGTTTTGAGCTAGATGGAATAGGTGGTTGGCCATTGATATCCATCTGGATCAATCATCCCTTCTTATGAATAAATTTTCTACATTGCATTGATCTCCCAAGGGAGAGGGGAAATCGTTTGTTGAATATGAATCTTGGTAAGCTGATTTCCTTGCTGGAGAAGTTGCATTCCTTAGATTGTTGAAGATTGTCACGAACCTATTGTTGGAGAGGATGGATTTTTTCAACCAACCTGTTGTATATTGTCTTTAATGGGAAGTGTGTAGGTACCATTGTAGGTGAAGAAACAATTTTTTCTTTCTCTTATGCAATCTACTTTTGTTGGAAAGAAAGGTATTAGGCCAAGGCGACTTACCCTTACCCTTCTTTTCCTATGCTTTGGACTAGTTTTTTGGAGGATGGTTGTTAGGTTCGTCTTTACCATAATTTGGTTGTTTCAAATTTGCAGACATGAACTCTTGTTTGTTCTGGTGCCTAAATTTCTGCTCGATTTTGACAACATATCGATAGGAAGTTCCCAGTGATGAGATGTCTAGGAAATCCATTTGGGTTTGGATGTACCTATACAGATCCTCGTAATATTTTAGAAACAAATGGCACTTGGAGTCTTTGATACCCATCTTGGTGGGCAAGGTATGAAAGTATTTTTGAACTCCAACACTGTATCTCCCCTCTCTTGTCGCAGTGTGGTCCATATCATGTATTGGTAGTCATAGTTACCAACAATGTAATATTGTTCCTTGATCTCATCCACAAAAAAATACCAAGTGGGATCGACCCTATATATTCTAGAATCCTCTGTGGAAATTTTCTCCTAGTAATTTTCCCACCAATGTTTGACATAGGGGGGAGCCTTAAGGAGTGCGAAGGTGATCTTTTCCCCGTCGGAACAATCGTGAACAAAGCAATAACCTTCTAGCATATTTAACCATTTTTCTAGGGCATCCACATCGATCTGACCTTCAAATATGAGAATATCAAAATTAAATTATACCTTGAAAGGAGAGGTTCCTCCAAATTGGTCGAATGATGAAGAAGCACCTGCTATTATCATCATGCATTGAAGGATGTGGGAAAAATTCTCCATCATTTCATCCCTCTATCACATGAGAGCTTACTCAAGCAACATATTAATAGAATCTTATTCTCTGTCATCTTTGTTTTCTTCCACCGTGGAGGGTTTATTTGGCATGAAAGAGAGATTGTAATCAAGAGAGACAAGCTCAAGACCCAACTTGCTATACTCAGACCTTGTCGGGGGCATGCACTGAAAAACGATCAAGAGAAGCCTGTTGTGATTCCACTGATCTAGATTATTTTTGGTATAAAATGAGAGAGGAGATATAATAAATAAATGTATAGAGATATATCATATATATAACCATAAACACAAATATACAGTAACACACAATTTCTATTAATGAGCAAAATGTACAAAAATGTAGAAATATAGAGTGAAAGACTCATTAGAATGATGGAAACTTATCTCTGAGAAGAGATGTTACAACTACACTCATTCACAAGAAGATGATTGTTACAATGAGGCTCCAAATGTATTTTTAGCATACAGAAAATCCAAAACCCTAACACCGGAAGATGAAAAGCCAACATTTTTGTGGAACCTGTTTTGGGTAGTTTGGTGTATCAACTTCTCAGGGGTGTAACTTTGGCATATGATCTTTGTTTGGGGTGTAGGATAACTTGTTGGAAAGGTATTGATGAGGAGATTCATTTTGGGGGCTCAATCATAACATAGCCTTTCTCTATTATTGAGGTTCATAATTGTGAGAAAATTTCATTTAGGTCTTCAAATTGGTCCTGGAAGTTTGGGACCAGAAAAACTGTTAAAAATAGTAAATTGCCAACAAATTGTTTTGAGCCAGTTCAAATAGGTGGTTGGCCACCGATAACCATCTGGATCAAGTCTAGTGAATACATATTTATATTCGTTTTTTAAGTTAATGGTCGATATACTTCAACTGGTGCATTAGTATTCTCTACAATCCATTTTTCAATATCATCGATGCCTTCTCGGATCGTGTTGAATTGAGTGAGTTTTTCTTGTACTTGACTATTTTTCTCTTTGATTGTGGTTGTTGGTTGTTGGAAGAGGTGTAAGTGAGAATAAATATCTATAATGGCCTCTTCTAGTTCTTTCCTAACTTTCTTAGCACTAGCTTTTAAATTTTGCATACTACTTTCATGGACTTTTAGTTCTTCGAGTCTTTCTTCCAGTTCCCTGATGCTTTCCTCCTTCTCCTGATTTTGCTGGAACAAACTCTTAATATTTTCTTCATTGGTACTCATGATCCGAGTGGATCTCAATGGCCATACACATTTTCCATTGAATCAACATTGTATTATTGTAAAAACTAATCAAAGATAAGATAATATTTAGATATAACAGGGTCTAACGTACTCCATCAATTCATTTAATCCATCGTAAACTACCTTTATTCCATCCATGGAAAATATCCATAAACCATGTAATGGCGATGGAGCAATCTAGTATATCCTTTCGTTTACACAAAAATCAATGTTTATTTCAAGAACATCCTTGGGTACCCATCGTTTCACAATATGTTTGTACCTCAAGGGAACCTAGATTTCGTCTATTCTATCATGATCATAATAACATGATCCCCCTTTTGCAAGAAAAAATTCCATGCGTCTATATAATTTTATTCTGATCTTCTCACCTCTAGTTGATCTCCTCCTGTTAGAACTACTAGATGTATCACTTTCCTCTATTCTTCCTGAACTTCCCTCACTCAATGAATATATATCTAAAAAATACTTGTTTTCTTATACGTCCTATAACACCATTAATGACAAAAATAGTTAGTCAATCAAGACGTAAGACTAGTTCATTACTAGTATCTTGTTGGTATCACAATAAGCTCATAATGATTAACATAGTGTTACTCTTTCACAATTGTATTATGATCTACTAATATTGATATACTATGTGGGCATTATAGGGGCATGTTTGGAGTCAAATGACACATGCCAAAAAGTGGTGGTAATAGGAGACGATGCTAGTTGGAAGACCCCGAAATGATTTCATTAGACACAGACTCAATCATAAGGCCAAGTAAGGAGAACAAACCACACACGCTAATTAATATAGGAGTCAAGCATTAAAACAAACCAACTTTGTACTACAACTAGACCATATTTATTTTAAATGATTCATGTAACATATTTCATTAACTTATTGTGATATTGGTCTCTCTTGGAAGTACTTTCATTGACAACATCAATGCTCTTTTCTCCTTTAGTCAACCAACCTACTTTAGTGGATTCCTAATGAAGATGGAAGAGGTTGATTCAATCCCAACTAACTTGTTGAAATTGAAAAGGCATCTATGGTCAGTTGTTAACAATTGCTAGATATGTAGATAAGATAAGATAATGTTATTAATGTCCAACAAATAACCACAAAATTAGGTCAATGGGACTAAAAGATACATCTAATGTGAATACAATGTGGGAGCATAGAAGAAACTCCTATATAATGTTGAAAGATAGAAATCAAAAGAAAATCCACCTAAGGAATTAGAATCTAGATGTCCAAGAATAAACCTAGTTGCCTTTTCAATAAGATGCACCAAGAAAAAATGCCTTATCTAAAAAGGATTGAACAAAAGAGGACATACAACCAATTTAAAATTAAACTCTTAGGATAACTAAAAACTCTATTTGTCAAAATTCCAATCCTTTAAGCTATCAAACATGTGCCCATATACAAAAACATTATCAAGGAACCATGCATCAAGAGACCTAGAATGATGAAAAGATATCCACCCACAATTAATGTTGTAGGGTAGCTTGTTGATCTCATGATGTGAGGGAATATTTTCACTCCCAAATACTCTATATCATATGGAAATGCATCTAAATTTTGTTCAATGAGATCTTGTAAATATCATCTCCATAATTGATATTGATTTGTGAATGGAGGGAGAAAGGTAGGTTTTGTGGCTTCAATAATTTATGTTTTGAATTGAAGCCTAATATTGCGTTGGATTGTGAAGACCCATGTATAGATAGTAAGGCCCCTATTTATTATAATCTAGTCATCCTTGTAGTATATGTCTACATAAACATGTACTTAATCCAAAATACCTTGATATATTTAGGGGTCACAAACAATGTAATGACAAGGAGACAATCCTAAATTAAATTTGAGATAATTGTTAAGATGCACACCCACTATACTTTGTTTTATAGACATGCCTATTGTCATCCTTGAAGGAATATTATAAGATGTGATAATCTCAATAGGCTCACAGGAATATGTAGCAGACTTTATCATGTTGTAACCCGAGGATAAACTCATTAATGGAAATCCCATCGTCATTGGAAGACCATGGTTATATACAATAGATACTTACATTGCTTATGGAATATGGGACATGGATATTTCTTAAGGATTTTCCCAAAAGAGACTCTCTCTCTATCCTCCTACTAAACATTTTATTGAAACTAAAATACCATTGTGGGTAGGACAAGTGGATGATGAATAAGTATTTGGAACTAGTATCTAGTCTATTATCACTCTTGACGATGCTTTATCATTGAAAGAAATACATAAGGACACATTCCTTTCAAAGTGTATGCAAAATTTGTATCCCAACACTATACAAATTCAGGAATCATTTCCTTTCTAGTGGCTTTATTAAGTTCCCTATAGTCCACACAAATTGTCTAGTTACTCCTTCCTTGGGAGCAATAATCAAAGGAAAAACCCATTCACTATCTCATATAGGGTGTATAAAACCTAGATATAAAATATTCTATAGTTTATATTTAACTATGTCTTTAAGTGTAACATTCATTCTCCTTTGTGGCTTCTGATTGGCAGGGAATCGTACTTGATGTAGATGTGATTTTTGAAAATGTTTGGATGGATTCCATACATGTCACTATAGTCCCAGGAAAAGGTATAACTATGAGTTTTAGAGATTCCTAACAACTATTGTTATCGATTAGAACTTAATTTGTTGTTCATTTTCAACACTTTGTTGGGAAACATTTATACTATTTTAACCAATTAATTATTTCACATCTGTTTCTATCATCCCTAAGATTCTTAAAGACCGGTGATGAAATACTTTATAGATTGTCACATAAATAGATGTAGACCCTAAAATTTAGATTAAAATTGAAAAATAAGAGTGTTGATAAGTTCCTTAACCCCCAAGGAACTAGTACTAAAAACAAAAGAAGGAAAATTGAGAGGATAGAACAATGGGAGAAAGATACCTTTTTTTCAAAAACATGGGACATAATTAAGGACATTACTCACATTGCTAGAAATAAGAGGATCACCATCCCATAAGCAAGTGAGTACATTAGTAGGATAACGAAACTTAGAGAAAGGACAAAGACCCATGTATCCAAACAAACACATATTCCTTCACTGGGCCCTACACCAAATATACCAAGTATGAAAGAAACTCAAGAACCTACTGGAATGGGAGTTGTTGACATAAGAACGTGGGTTTTATTGGAACATATCAAGAAACAATAGGTAGAATTCATTAAATGGAAGGCTATAGTAGAATCTAATAGGTGATAAGTTATACCCTTGGAGAAACATGAACAATTAGTCTCTTCCCTAGAAGAAAGGTATTAAATTTTAAGGGTGCAACATTTGGACACAATTAAAAGTTGAGGAAATGAAAACTTAAATTTGAGAGAAAATATGGAAGGAAAAATGGAATAAACTAAACATAAAATTGAGAAGATAATGATTTTGGATACAAAATGGGGAAAGTAGATCTATAAAATCCCATACATACAAGGAGGATGAACTTACCATGACCTTGTAGGTGATGGTTGAAAGTACTAATCTAAAATATGTGTTGAGAAGACATCCTTAAATGGTTTTAGATGTAGAACTAGTCCCGATTTTAAAGGAAATGCAGCAGGAGGCCATAGTTCAATATTAAAGGACCATAAGAGATTTAAGGGATACAATGTTACAAATGCCCCAAACTAAGTGGGAAGAATTAATCCCTACATTTAAGAGAGAAAAAACAAAAACAGAACTAACATCACTCCACTAACTTAGTCTATGAAATTGGATATGCATAAGCATTGTTCTATCAAGCTGTAATACTAATTAGTACAATCGTTCTACTTCATTACTAGTATCTTGTTGGTATCACAATAAGATCATAATGATTACCATAGTGTTTATCTTTCACACTTGTATTATCTAGCACATGCTAATTAATCTAGGAGTCAAGAATGAAAACAAACCTTCTCACAAAGAAGCACTAGTTGGTGATGGAATCCAACATCGCAGGATCAATGCGCGAAGGGGTTGAGTTTTGAAGGATGGGAAAGTTACGTTGACAACCTACTTAACGAACTAACTCCCTGGTGCAAGTTACATCACCGAGTAGTGGGAAAACCTTTAAGGAGTCTGAGTGAGTCTAGCCAACGTCAATCCCAAGTACAACACCACCTTCCCTATGCTGTCACCTTGGGTAGTAAGTCTAAAACATTATGTCCTCTATGGTACCACCAACTATACAAAATCATAGGGGGTCAATCAACAATCGACACCAATACCAACAAAGAATAGTTGATTACTTTGTTGGCCCCAATCCAACCTCTTGCTTGACCCGTGTGTTAGAAGGGCTTCCCAAAGTCAGTGATATAGAAACTAGATTTCACTCCCTAACTCAAATCTTTATGTTTGTTTAGCAGCTTTGGAAAGTTATTCTCAAAATCCTATTCCAAATATATACACCTAAGCTAAGATGAGTTTGAAGAGCCCTAGAAAAATTTCTAGATAAATTTTAATTAGTGCTTGATTTTAGGTTGTCGTCACTCAAAGGAGTGGTCGTGAAACTGATGGTGCTTCGACTCGAATATTTAAACCATGCAAGAGGAAAATGAAATGCAATAATTTCAACTTTGATGAAAACTAGTTATGGGAAGGAGTAAGAAGTTTCAAGAAAAGAAATAATTTCTTGATTGATTACCGTGTGTGTACTGCTAATGAAAAAATGTATGAGCTAATTATACAAATAAATGGAAGCAAAATGACCCAAATTTTAAAATTGCCATGCAAATGCCATAGTTCACTTAGTACAACTATACAACATTGAATCAAATGTCATCATTTCTAACATAGTAAACTTTTATGATTATAGAGACCACCATTCACATTTTAAATACTCATAAGGATCATGGGGACTTCACCTTGTTGACCAATATCTTATCACGTAATTAATTCATAAAGGGTTTTTTTTATTTATGAACCCACATGTTGTGAATAAATGTGTTCGTGCCAAACACTGAAAAGAACAATAAATGTGTTCTCTCTTTTTAGGTAGTGGATAAAGATGAGTTCCTACTCCACATCCTACGATAACTCGTTCACTTCGACTAGTCAGATCTAAACATGTCAATTCATTGAAGGTACGAAAAAGTTGTGGAGTTTAATTCAATGAGACCGGTATTATTGTGAGGCAATTCTCAAGGAATTGCTTGCACTTTTTCTCTTTGTAGTATCATAAATTCAGCAAACTCCATGAAAAAGAATCAAACTCTCCCCACAAAGTTAAAACTCCAAGGCCTTATTGTGCCTATGACTGCCTTATTTAAAGCTATAGTAATGACATAGGATCGAAGGGTTCATAACTTGGCATATAAAAAATGATATCAATGACAACAACTCTTATATGTCTTAGTGTGTTGCACTTGTTCTTGAGTATACTTATGTATTGATGATCTCTTATATTATATCAACTAGTACCTAGAGTGCATGTTAACAAAATGCATCAAGTAGGTTAAGACAGTTCCATGCAAGTAAAATGTTGCAAACTGTAGTGGTGATGCTACAGATATCAAAGGCATGAAAATCACCATATGAAGTTAATGGAAACTAGCCATGTATCTCGATGAAATCTTGATTACTGACGTAGATCCCTGACCCTTGGGCCAAGATCTGCTCAGGATCGTTCTAAATCTGCCCCTGAGTCTGATTGACTCTTCGATTCCTCCACAGGGAATCCCACACACACACAACAGTGTTTTCCACAGGTCCTTATAGGTATGCCCTCATGATCAAACACAAGGTATCAACCCAAATCTCCTGACCAAGAATATGATTTCACCCTTTCGTCCAATCGGGATTTTGGGTTTCGCAATATCGCGATTCCTGTTGTCGAGTTTCCTGTCTCTACAACCTTCAAAACCAGAAATGTTGAATTGTTGAAATCTTTGGTTGCGTTCTCCTCCACAGTTGTATCACGTTTCGGGACTTTGGGAATTCAAGAACAAAGGACCTCGACCTCTTGTCTTTGAAAATACCGAAATGCCGAACCTCGATGCATTCAACAAAGGCTGGCTCCCAAACAAGACTTTTTGTTGATTCAGAGTTTCAGAACTCACGATTTCGCGAATCCTGATGCAAGGATTCTCGGATCTCGAACCTTCGAAACCCCGAAATAGTCAACAAGGTTTGACTCCGCCTATTGACGAAGACACGCCACCTGTCCACTCAAATGTCTTCTATCTCTGACGTGGAGTCTTGCCACTTGTCGTTCAAGCTTCCTGGCTTTCGGGTCATGAACAATCCTCCAAACGCTATTTCTCTACCACTTCAAAACCCCGAACTCCGAAATGGCACCTTCAATGGGATCAATGGCTATAAGCCCTCGTTCGATCCAACGACCTACGTTATTTCATGCTTCCGGGTACTGGGAGTTCAAAACTCTCAATCCCAAAACGCTGCCTCCTCTGCTTCCTGACACCCCAAGTGCCGAAATATCGAAATTCACTCCAAGTCCTGTCACAACTCACGACTTCGGGATTTCCACTTCACTATACCCCGACTCCTTGTCGTCAAGACCCCCGAAATGCCGAAATCCAAACTTCCTAATTTCCAAAAGTTATGCTCCTTGCCTTCACACGCAATAATTCAGTTTGTGCTTCGAGAGTTCGAGCAACCAAAGGTTTTGGCTCTCACTCCGGACTTACAAACTCGAATTTGTCGAAATTATCTTGACGGTTCCACTACCACGATCAACTGTCCACATTGAATCTTACCTCCCAAAGGGTGGATTCATCCAACACTTAATCTCCTTGCAAATTCACTGAATCCCACGGTCCTCACAACTTCGCGAGTTCTCCAAAGAAAATTTCAACCGCTCGTTTCTTCCTTGAAGACTTTTGCGAAATGAATCAGTGTTCCTTGTCTGAGCTTGGCTTTTGTAAAGCAACTTCGCTCCATCCCCCTTTTAACACTTCAAAGGCGCTAACCCTTATGAGATTTTACTTGCAAACTTGAGTCTCAGAAGGACTCTTGCACGCACTCCTTGTGGTAATCTTTCAAGTACTTCAAAGTATTTGATTCTTCGACTCTGTGCACCTTCTGCAACAACAACCTTTCTCTCTTGAACCTTAGTTAATAAGTTCTAAGGCTTCAACTAGCCTGCGCACACCTTGCATGGATCCTGTGCTTCACTTGCACTTTTGCTGGAATGAGAACAACGGTATCCCTCCTGAGATTTCAGAGATAAACTCTGAAACCCTGTCAACGCACTCCTTGCAGACGTTTCATTGCACTCCTTGTAGGAACTTCTCACTCAGGAAGAGAAACAATTGAAACTCATTCTCTCTCTCTCTCTCTCTCTCTCAAACTTCAAACATTCATCATGAAATCATACATACATATCATAGCCTCATAACAAATGCATAACAGAGAGAATAAAACAGCCATAAGCATACCATTCACCATGTATAAACAAAAAACATCATAACACCATGAAATATGATTCAAAGCTTCTTATATTAATTCAAGCTCCTGTACATTGGTTTCTCTCTACAACTCTCTAGTACAGCTCTATGCTAATGTTCTAATGAATAATCATAATACAAAGACGAGGGTGTCTATATCCGTTGTCCCTCCTGCTCTTCTAAACTGTCTAATCTATAATTCAAATCTACCTACTTTCATTAATTGGGCTTAAATGCCTTTTACATTGACAGATGAGAGAAAATCGCTCACGATCTGTTTACAACAGCCCGATATAAATGCAAGTACACTTCTAGCTACTATATTAATATCCACTTCTTAATCTTTCAAAAACATTTCAAAATGTGGAAAATGTGTACTACGCCTTTTCCTAGCTGGCTTCTGCTTTCACGCTCGCTTGGATGCTGGCGATGCTCCTGCATCATACTCCCTAGCTTGAAATTTTTCATGAACTCTTGTTCATGAGCGCTTGCACGGTCTGTCCATGCTTCTAAATTTCTACTTCATCTTCCCAACTAGCATCTAAAACTGGATGTCCCTTCCACTTGACCAAGTATTCAAAATACTCTTTCCTCCTGGTTTTTCTGCTAATCCTCTTATCAATTATGCTTTCCATCTATGGCTTTTCAGCTACAGGCATTTTTTTTGTCCATTGAATCTCTTTTTGTTTTTCCTCTGCTCCTATTTCTTCATCTCTGTAAGGGTACAAATCCGCAACATTGAATATCGGTGAAATTCCGACCCCATCAGGTAATTCAATCTCATATGTGTTTGCCCCAAATTTCTTTATGACCTTGCATGGTCCAATATTTTTCATCTTTAGTTTTTTATACGTTCCCCTTGGGAACCTTTCCTTCCTCAGATGTGCAAGAATCAGATCACCAACTTCAAATTGAAGTTCTCACCTGTGTTGATCTGCTTTGTGCTTGTATTCTTGATTTGAACTCTGCAGTCACTCCTTGATTCGACTATGAAGCTCCCTCATTGCTTCTGCAAATTTCTCTGCACTAGCACTCCTGAATTCATTTTGTCCCAAATCTTTCAATTCAGAAACTCCCCTTGGCTGCATTCCATATACAATTTGGAATGGACTCTATCCTGTGCTTCTGTTAAGCGAATCATTATAAGCGAATTCTGCCTGTGGTAGAATGTGATCCCACTGACTGTGGTGTTCAGTCACTAAGCTCCTCAACAAATCTCCCAAACTTTTTTTCACGAATTCTGTCCGCCCATCAGTTTGAGGATGATATGCTGAGCTAAAACACAAACTTGTCCCCAACTTCTTCCATAAAGTCCTCCAGAAATGTCCAACGAGCTTGGTATCCCAATCAAAAATGATACTCTTTGGCAAGCTGTGAAGTCTGACAACTTCCTTGAAAAACAGGTTCTCAATATGAGTTGTGTCACTGGTTTTCTGGCATGGTATGAAATGTGCCATTTTCTAAAATCTGTCGACTACCACAAAGATTGAATCACATCCTCTTTGCGTTCTTGGCAGTCCCAATATGAAATCCATGCTCACTGCATCCCACGACCTTTCTGGTATGGGTAATGGCTNATCTTTAGTTTTTTATACGTTCCCCTTGGGAACCTTTCCTTCCTCAGATGTGCAAGAATCAGATCACCAACTTCAAATTGAAGTTCTCACCTGTGTTGATCTGCTTTGTGCTTGTATTCTTGATTTGAACTCTGCAGTCACTCCTTGATTCGACTATGAAGCTCCCTCATTGCTTCTGCAAATTTCTCTGCACTAGCACTCCTGAATTCATTTTGTCCCAAATCTTTCAATTCAGAAACTCCCCTTGGCTGCATTCCATATACAATTTGGAATGGACTCTATCCTGTGCTTCTGTTAAGCGAATCATTATAAGCGAATTCTGCCTGTGGTAGAATGTGATCCCACTGACTGTGGTGTTCAGTCACTAAGCTCCTCAACAAATCTCCCAAACTTTTTTTCACGAATTCTGTCCGCCCATCAGTTTGAGGATGATATGCTGAGCTAAAACACAAACTTGTCCCCAACTTCTTCCATAAAGTCCTCCAGAAATGTCCAACGAGCTTGGTATCCCAATCAAAAATGATACTCTTTGGCAAGCTGTGAAGTCTGACAACTTCCTTGAAAAACAGGTTCTCAATATGAGTTGTGTCACTGGTTTTCTGGCATGGTATGAAATGTGCCATTTTCTAAAATCTGTCGACTACCACAAAGATTGAATCACATCCTCTTTGCGTTCTTGGCAGTCCCAATATGAAATCCATGCTCACTGCATCCCACGACCTTTCTGGTATGGGTAATGGCTGATATAACCCTGTGTTCTGCCTTTTCCCTTTTGTGTGTTGACAAATCCTGCATTTGTCCACAAATTTATTAACATATGTCCTCATCCCTGGCCAAAAATATGAGCCATTCAACTTTGAGAACATTTTATCATGACCGAAGTGTCCAACCAATCCTCCACTGTGTTTTTCCTTCAGCAGGTTCTCCCTCATGGAGCATTTTGGAATACATAGCTGATTTCCCCTGAACAATAATCCATCCTGGATCATATACTTGGTCCATTGGCTTCTGTCCCTGAGAACTAGATTCTCAGATGCCTCCTTAAAATCCGGGTCATCCCTATACATTTCTTTGAGGTTATCAACACCTAAAATCTTGACTCTGAATTCCTGCGTAAGAAAACATTTCCTTCTCAAAGCATCAACAACTTTGTTAGCAGTTCCAGAAATATGCTTAGTCACAAAAGTAAAATTCTGCATGAATTCAACCTATTTATCATGTTTTTGGTTCAGCTTCCCCTGTTGAGTCACGAATTGTAAATCACAATTATCACTGTACAAAACAAACTCTTTAGGAACCAAATAATGTCTCCATTTCTTCAATGCTTGTATGAATGCATAAAATTCTTTGTCATATGTTGAGTACTTCATTTTCGCTTCATTCAGTTTTTCAATGAAATATGCGATCGGCCTATCATCTTGGCTCAATACCACTCCAATTGCAAACCCACTCGCGTCACACTTGACCTGGAATGTCTTGCTAAAATACGGCAAAACAAGAATTGGTTGTTCCATGATCTTCTTCTTCAGCAAATTGAAACTCTTCTCTGCTTCTTCTCTCCACTGAAAATATTTGTGTCTTTTCTTCACCGTATCCATCATTGGTGCCCTAATTCCACTAAAGTTTCAGATGAATTTCTTTTAGAAACTTGCTAAACCATGGAAACTTCGAACTTCAAACACACTATTCGGTGATGGCCAATTCTTAATTTCATCTACCTTTTCTGGATCCATCTTCAACTCATTTGCAGAGATAACAAAACCCAAATAAATGAGTTATGTCCTCATAAATGACGATTTCTTCATATTAATCAACAATTTCTCTTGTTGTAATCTCCTCATTACGACAGCTAAATGCTTTAAGTGCTCTACTTTTGTCTTGCTGAAGATTAATATATCATCAAGATATATGATGACAAATTTCCCTATGAAATCCTTCAGGACTTTGTTCATCAATCTCATGAAAGTACTGGGTGCATTCATTAAGCCAAATGGCATGACAAGCCATTCATACAGCCACTCATTCATCTTGAATGTTGTCTTCCATTCATCACCTTCTCTCATTCGAATCTGATGATACCCGCTTTTCAAATCAATCTCTGAAAAAAACTTGGCTCCACTCAAGAAATCCATCAAATCGTCCATCCTTGGTAATGGAAATCTGTATTTGATGGTAATATTATTGATTTCCCTTGAGTCGGTACACATTCTCCAGCCTCCATCTTTCTTTGGGCTGAGCACTGTCGGAACAATGCATGGACTCAAGCTCTCTCGAATCAATCCTTTGTCCATTAAGTCCTGGACCTGTCTCTTGACTTCCTCATTTTCTTTCGGCGTCAACCTGTACACTGCTTTGTTTGGTAAACTGGCTCTAGGTATAAGATCAATGTGATGGCTTATACTCCTGATCGGTGGAAACAAAAAAGGTAGTGTGTCCTCTACTATATCAATGAACTCTTACAACAACTTCTAGATTTCCTCTGATAAATCATCCACTCCTGTACTGGTCAAAACAATTCTAGGCTTACTGACCACAATAAATTGTGTGTCTTCCTTCATCTTAACCATATTAAGAAGTTCCTTCCCACTCATGAGAAGTACAGTGTTTCTCACCTCTGGTTTCACTTCTTTATCCTTAATCGGCAACAACATGTGCGTCCTCCCATTTCTCTCCAGGGTGTATGTGTTCTTTCTCCCATCATGAATCACATTTTTGTCATATTGCCATGGTCTACCGAACAATAGATGACAAACATCCATGGGAATGACATCACATAGTATTTCATCTTTATATCCCCCTATTTTAAATTCAACTAAACATTGTTTAGTGACATTTACATGGTGTCCTTTTTGTATCCATGAAGCTATGTATGGGATTGGATGTACAACAGTTTCAAGCTCCATATTTTCTACCATCTCAGTAGATACGAGATTGTCTGTGCTATCACTATCCACTATAACTTTGCATACCCTGTCTTTGGTTTTGCAAGCAATCCTAAACAGACCGTTTCTTTGGGTTGGGTTCTCTTCCTCTTTCTCTGGAATCAAGAGAACTTTCCTCATCATTAAGGATCTTCCACCCTCAGCATCTTCTGCCTCAACATTTCGTCCTTGAGCTTCGGCAATGTGAGTTTCAACACCATCTTTCTTATTATCTGGACACTCATAGGATTTCTGTCTGATTTTCCCACAGAGAAAGCATTTTAGTTCACCTCCTCTACCTCTTCCTCTTCCTCTGGCTCGAGGAAAAGTATTTCTATAGCATACTACCCTCTCTGTGATCTTCCTCCTCTCTCATGTTGAGTTTGAGGTTTCTTCCCCTCTTCTTTAGATTTCCGAGTTCTATCTTGGGAAATTGTTTTGCCTCTGGCTTGACTTCTACCTCGACCTCTTTGACTTTTCTTTCGGATCAGCTTCTCTTCAGCTTTCAGAGCTATCTGATAAGCATCTTCCACATTTAGGATGATCATCATGTTCATCTCATCTTGAATGTCATACCGTAGACCATTCATGTATCTGGAAACTTTTTCATCATCGCTTCCCTAATGACCTGCTCTGATGTTTATATTGTAGAACTCTTCAGTGTATTCTTTCACTGACATCAGCTTCTGTCTCAAATTCTGCATCCTTCGAAACAGAGTGATTTGATAATCCTTGGGTATAAATTTGGCTTTCATCTT
>SNQJ01S0061752.1:97396-117187 GCA_010110895.2 Picea sitchensis | reverse complement strand
CATCTGTCATCTTGCAGTTCATCCCACCATAGTGTTGCATGCCCTTTAAGTCTAGTGATGGCATGTTTGACTTTCTTGTCTGCCTCAACATCCTCATAGTCGAAGTATTTATCCAGAGCTCTAATCCAGTCTAGAATCTCTTCAACATCCAGGTTTCCCTCATACACTAGAATGTCCATTTTTTCTCTGGCACCTATCCTTGCAACAACCCTAAATAGGTGTTCATCCACAGCATCTTTGATAGCAACTTCTTCTCCTTCGTGTCCAGCTTAATTTTCACTTTCATCTTCACTGATATCCCCAGTGTCAACTGTGCGCCTCTGTGTTGTCTCCATGGCATCAAGCCTAGCACGTAACTCACACATTTCTCTTTCCATGACTGGATCAGACATTGGCCTATCTCTTCTTCTCGACGGCATAGATGTAAAATGTTCTTTTGTTCTCTCTTCTATAGAAATCAAAGAACTTGTTCTGTGCTTTGATACCAAATGACGTAGATCCCCGACCCTCGGGCCAAGATCCGCACAGGATCATTCTAAATCTTCCCCTGAGTCTGATTGAGTCTTTGATTCCTCGACAGGGAATCCCCCACACACACAACAATGGTTTCCACAGGTCCTTATAGGTATGCCCTCGTGATCAAACACAAATTATCAACCCAAATATCCTAACCAACAATATGATTTCTCACTTTTGTCGAATCGGGATTTTGGGTTTCGCGATATCACGATTCTTGTTGTCGAGTTTCCTATCTCTACAACCTCTGAAACCCAAAATGTCGAATTGCCGAAGTCTTTGGCCGCGTCCTCCTCCATAGTTGTATCACGTTTCACGACTTCAGGAATTCAGGAACAAAGAACCCCAACCTCTTGTCTTCGAAAATACTGAAATGCTGAACCCCGATGCGTTCAACAAAGGTTGGCTCCCCAATGGGACTTTTCACTGATTCAGAGTTTCGGACTTCACGATTTCGCGAATCCTGATGCAAGGCTTCTCGACTCTCCAACCTTCAAAACCCTGAAATGGTCAACAAGGTTTGACTCCACGTATTGATGAAGACAGGCCACCTGTCCACTCAAATGTCTTCTATCTATGATGTGGACTCTTGCCACCTATCGCTCAATCTTCCCGTCTTTCAAGTCTTGAACAATCCTCCGAATGTTGTTTCTCTACCACTTTGAAACCTCGAACTCCGAAATGTCGCCTTCCATGGGATCAATGACTATAAGCCCTCATTCGATTAGACGACCCACATTATTTTGGGCTTCCAGGTACCGGGAGTTCGAAACTCTCGATCCCAAAACACTGCCTCCTTTGCTTCCCGACACCCGAAGTGTCGAAATCCTGAAATTCATGCCAAGTCCTATCGCAACTCACAACTTCGGGATTTTCACTTCACTATGCCCCGACTCCTTGTCGTTAGGACCCCCAAAATGCCGAAATCTGAACTTCTGAATTTCGGAAAGTTCTGCTCCTTGCCTTCACACGCGATAATCCAGTTCGTGCTTCGGGAGTTCGAGCAACCAAATATTTTGGCTCTCACTCCGAACTTACAAACTTCAATTTGTCGAAATGATCCTGATGGCTCCACTACCACAATCAATAGTCCACATTGAATCTTACCTCCCGAAGGGTGGATTCATCCAACACTTAACCTCCTTGCAGCTTCGTTGAATCCCACGGTCCTCATGAATTCACGAGTTCTCCTTAGAGAATTTCAACCACTGGTTTCTTCCTTGAAGACTTCTGCGAAATGAATCAATGTTCCTTGTCTGAGCTTGGATTCTGTAAAGGAAATTCTCTCCATCCCCCTTTTAACACTTCAAAGGCGCTAACCCTTCTGAGCTTTTACTTACAAACTTGAGTCTCAGAAGGACTCCTGCATGCACTCCTTGCGAAAATCTTTAAATTAGTTCAAAGTATTTTATTCTTCAACTCTGTGCACCTTCTGCAATAGTAGTATTTCTCTCTTGAACCTTAGTTGACAAGTTCTAAGGCTTCACCTAGCCTGCGCAAACCTTGCATGAATCCTGTTCTTCACTTGCACTTTTGCTGGAATGAGAACAACGGTATCCCTCCTGAGATTTTAGAGATAAACTCTAAAACCCTATAAACGCACTCCTTGCGGACGTTTCACTGCACTCCTTGCAGGAACTTCTATCACTCAGGAAGAAAAACAATTGAAACTCATTCTCTCTCTCTCTCTCAGACTTCAAACATTCAGCATGAAATCATACATACATAGCATAGCCTCATAACAAATGCATAACAAAGAGAATAAAACAATCATAAGCATACCATTCACCATGTATAAACAGAAAACATCATAACACCATGAAATCTGATTCAAAGCTTCTTATATTAATTCAAGTTCCTGTACATGGGTTTCTCTCTACAACTCTCTGCTACAGCTCTATGCTAATGTTCTAATGAATAATCATAATACAAAGACGAGGGTGTCTATATCCGTTATCCCTCCTGCTCTTCTAAACTGTCTAATCTATAATTCAAATCTACCTACTTTCATTAATTGGGCTTAAATGCTTTTTACATTGACATATGAGAGAAAATCACTCACGCTCTGTTTACAACATCCCAATATAAATGCAAGTACACTTATAGCTACTACATTAATATCCTCTTCTTAATATTTCAAAAACATTTCAAATTGTGGAAGATGTGTGTTGCGCCTTTTCCCAGCTGGCTTCTGCTTTCACGCTCGCTTGGTTGTTGGCGATGCTCCTGCATCAATTACATCCACAACCATTTTAGGTTATGAAAAGGAATAATCAAATGGATAAGATAATTGACATGACTTAATGATTTCCCTTGTGCTCTAGTTATAATAATTCGATGTTAAGAGGAAAGGCAACACTACAAGAGCTTAAGCCGAATGAGATCCCTATAAAATATTTGCAACCTTATCCCCAAAAACTAACCCTGAATACATCATTGCCTCATTATTGAGCAATGTCCCAATCAATGTACATTATAATCATATTAAGTGTTGGTACTAAAATTCTTTAGAATATAGAATTGTTTTTCAAGCTTCTTGGATGATCAACTTCACATAGAGGACTAGACCTTGATTTGAAATTTTGTTTCTCATAAAAATTTCAAATAAAAAAACCAACATATATATAAATGTGTGGGGGGATAACTAAGAACAAACATCTTAGAAGGCTTTGAAATATGTGTATATAACAACACAAATCTTATAGAACTTTACAATACGTTGTATGAGAGAGGGAGAAATGAATATTTTGCTTTTGATATCATTGCTTGCGTGCATGGACGCCTATCTTCCTGCAACAACCTCTATGAGGAAACCATATTCCCATACTTATTTTGATTTTGAGGGCATGGTGGATAAGTGGGAATATTCCTTCATCTAGGACATAAAACAATGAAACTTCCTGATCCCAATGTTAAATGTTCCATCAAAAATAAATAAAAGGTATGAAATGTAACATCCAAAGGTGAACATCTCCAAAAAATATAATTTTGAATTAAGTCAACCCTCTAATGATAGAAAGTGTGAGACCTTCAATAGAAACATCTCATCAAACAAAGCATGGAAAAGTGCATAACGACCTCAAATGGTGGATGTCTTCCTCAAAACAAGTTCCAAGAAAGTGGATCCATGAAATAAGCCATCAAATTATATATGAAGAACACATGTGAAATGACCTCAATGATAAGCTAAATCCAATTTGGATCAAGTACAGGAAAACACCAAGTCGAAAAGGAGGATAACAGATTTGGAATCTACATTGATTCCTAAACAATTGTTTATGTAACCATTGGCCATTAGGACACCATATGAACAACTTCAAGACAATCCCAAGATAATTTCCACACAAAAATGAGACCAAGGGTTATTGTAGGGAGTTAGGGAGACAATGGCAACCAAAATTGAAAAACTATTGAAGTTGTTGATTGATCTATGGGAATTGATGAGCAAATCCTTTGTCCTTGGAACCAAAATTATTTATTTGATCAACTCTTCAAATCAATTATTTACCAACTTCTCTAAAAATAAGATAAAATGATGGCTTAGTGATTTGGTTATTGAGAATTCTCGGATTAATTGATTGATTCAAGAGCAATGCATAGAATTAAGAAAAGTACATAATGAAATATTTTCCTTAAGCATGAAATAGGAGGTCCCAATGGGAGCCATGATGGGTTACATCAAGACTTGGGTTGATAAAGCATTGGAAAATATATCTAAGGCCCTGTAATATTTAGTTAAGAAGAAATTTAGGTTTTAGGAACCTTTCCAATTGCATGAGAGAGTATAAAATCATGGATTTCAAATAAGAACAAGCTCACTTCCAAATTTTCAAGTCTTCCACAATTTTGTAAGTTTTCTCACTATAACTTCCCCTTCCACATTTCCCTCCTTGTTGTTCTTTTTCATTAGATTATTTTTCGAATTATTTTTCTTCTTTTTTTCTTCCAGGAATTTCCTATACTTTTTTAGGTTGGTGGAGTCCTATCCCAACTCCTTTGAGAGCAAACATGACCATTTTATTTAAGTTTTTTTCATTGAAATTTGTAGAGGTTGCCTCATCTCTTTACCACATTAATGATAGAAACCCCGATGCTCAATTTACCCCATCAATGATCATCTTGACATGGTTTTTACTCTTATTATGACCAAATATACAAGTTTTATCAATATCTAGGGTTTTATCACTATTTTGTTCCATCTCATATTGCAACCCTATGCTGCTAAATATCTTGTCATGATTGTTTATAGCTTATGGTTTCACTTTACATCGAGGGCATGGTCAAACCCAGGTAGAAACCATCATGTCAAATGGTCAATTATTTAAGTGGGTGTATGAAGGATGGAGATATTCTTTTTTGCCTCCCCCAAGCAAGAAAGATGGACTAATGGTTATGTGGTTTATGAATAAGTAGCAAGGAGAAATGCACATATGTAATAAAAACATGATAACAATAGGGAGAATTGAACATCTATGATACCATCATGAAATGCAGTTGATGACTCAACAACAGGGAGAAACACTTACCGATTTTGGCGATAGTTCTCGAGCTAGGGCTCCACTTTCGCTTGTTCCAGGGATCATCTATTTCCAATGTCGCTCGAGCTAGGGATGGAAGCCTCCTCTGTATTCAATGTCCCTCGATCTAGGGCTAACAATATCCTATGTCTCCAATGTCACTCGAGCTAGGTATAACTACGATATCCTCTGTCTCCAATGTTGCTCGAGCTAGGGATGTCAGTCCCCTCTGTCTCCTAGTCTGTCTCTCCTTTTGAGATATGTTTGAGGCGAAGAGTGTCGAGGGTCGCTCCTATCGGTATATGTTTTGCATGAAGAGTGTCGAACCGAGCTAGCTCTGTCTCCACGCGGTAACCAAGACTTAAAAATGGGTGTGGGGATAGTTTTTAAATTTGGTTATATAAATCATGGGTTGTTGAAAGTAGTTTTATAGTGATTTAAAATTTCTCTACTAAAGCCATGGTTTATTGATCCATTTCTCAATTTTATTTTCAACTATTTAGACCACCTCCGAAAGTTATTTAGTATAATTATGAAAATAAAATGGTATACATAAGCATTTGAAAACATGCCTTGGACAAATCCACAACCACCTTTGTCCTTCAATCTAGCTAGGAGGTAGACACCAACTATATACATAGAATTATTTTTTGTCCCATTGATTGTTGGACCAATATCTGATGTAAAAATTCAAAAGTCACTCCATGGTGTCTAGGAATATTTCTCGTCAAGAATTTGTAGGGGGGGGAATAATTTATCCAAAAATTGGTCATTAAATGGCTTTCCAACAATACTAGGCTTGGGTACTATAATTCCTTTGATGAAGCCTTAGAGCACCTTAATATATAAAAGTATCCTAGTTCTTCCACAACAATCACATATAGGGTTAGGGTCAAAACCCTATATAAAGGATGGAAATATGCCTATGTGTTCATACATACATCTATTAATAGAGAGACAAGAAAAAAACATCATTAAATAAAGATTTAACAAGAATAAAAAAGAAGCGCCAAACTCTAAGGACTTCAACATGGCCATAATAAAATTCCACTCATTAGAAACATGTTTATGGGAGTGTTTGTACTATGAGTACTACATAGTCCCCACTAGTAGATTGATATTCTATTGACATACAAGAAGAAAATGAAGTTTACTTATCTACCCAAGAAATCAAGAAATTAATCTAGGGTTTTGAGAGAGAAAAGTGAATAGGAAAACCCACAAAATTGTTATCCTTGATGGATCATCTAAACATAAATTTGAACTAGAGGAGCATAAGGATGAGGAATAGCTCCAAGTGATTTGCACATAAGACAAGAAAAAACACCTCCTCTACTTTTCCATTGAAAACCCCAAGATATATATTTCTAAAATAAGATGGAAACATTTTTGAGCTATTTGATTGATTCAATGAGACCAAAGCATGAAAATCAACACTAAACCAAAAACACACAAATACAGTGGGGAAAGAAAGGATATTTTTTTATAAGTCGAATGTTGGATAAGGAGCAATTTTGGCTTCAACTTAACTTTTCAAGATGAACTGGGGAAGTTTGGGTGCCCAAATGCAATGCAAGGTGAGTTTGCAAGAGGGGCACCCACATGAGGAATCCTAATGAAAACAAGGCAGGGTGCCCAAAGGCAAGGCAAGGAGAGTTTGAAAGAGGGGTGCCCACAAGAGGAAACGTAACAAAAATGAGGCAGAGCTCCAAACACAACATAAGGAAAATTGGCAAGAGGTGTGCCCACCCACATTAAAGGAACTAAAAGGGCCATAGAAGGGAGCACTAGGAAAGAAGACAATTCATATGCCAGATAAGGAGAAATTTTGGCTTCGACTTAAAATTTTCAAGATGGCCTAGGCAAGGCTGGGCACTCAAATGCAACACAAGGTGAGTTTGCAATAGTGTCATCCACATGAGGAATCATAACAAAAATGAGATAGGGCATCCAAATGCACTGAAAGGCGAGTTGGGAAGAGGGGTGGCCACATGAGGAATCGTAATGAAAACAAGGTAGGGTACCCAAAGGAAAAGCTAGGCGAGTTGGCAAGAGGGTCACCCACAAGAGGAATCGTAACAAAAATGAGGAAGAGTGCCCAAACACAACAAAAGGTGAGTTGGTAAGAGGTGCACCCACCCACATGAAAGGAATGAAAATGACCACACAAGGGAGAACTAGGAAAGAAGATGAGTTGGAGGTAGGGCACCCAAATACAATGCATAAACATAAGCATAAACATAAGGAAGGTGGGTGTTTTCAGTAAAGGTGGGTGTCCTCAATAATAAGCATAAACATAAGTGCAAGCAACATCCATAAGTGGGAATATTCCTTCATGATCTAGGACATCAAACCATGAAACCTCATGATCCCAATGTGATATGTCCTATCAACAATAAATAAAAGGTATGAAATGTAACATCCAAAAGTGGACATCTCCACAAACTAGAAGTTTGAATTAAGTCAAACCTCCAATGATAGAAAGTGTGAGACCTTCAAGAGAAACATCTTATCAAACAAAGCATGAAAAATTGCAGAATGGCCTCAAATGGTGGATTTATTCCTCAAAAAACGTTCCAAGAAAGTGGATCCATGAAATAAGGCATTCACCTCATGAACATCACACCATGCTAAACCATATCAACCTAAATTAATTTGAAATCGAGTGATATCAAGGAGATAATTCCAAGCAAACAAAGATGCCAATACAATATTAGCTTAGCCAAAAATTGCCAGGGTAGTGTTCCATAAAGGGAGTCATACATCAACATGTATCATCAACCATATAATAATGATCATATAAGGGAATCCACAACCAAGTATACTAGTATGAAAGGAAATAAATTACCAAGACAAGTAGATCATCAACATCATCTAGCCATCCATGACTACATCGCTAATAGTCTCATCAAATGCAATCACAACCCCTAGGCCATCCAAAGATCAACTTGTAAACCTACCTTTGTGATTAAAATCACAAGGGTAGTGAAAAAATACTAGTGTAGGCCTCAATTAAAATGAGGGGTAACACTAGCAACACAAACTGGATAATTTTGAACATAATCATAATTTCATTCCTTTTGCCAATGCGAATTTGTAGTAGGTTTGATTCCTAGCTTGCAACCCCAATGGATGAACCATAAATAAATTGACTTCATTAACTCAAGTGGCTCTATTTTTTAATATCTTGGTTAAAGTGGCAAGAGGTGCACCCATCAACATGAAAGACATGAAAATGGCCTCATAAGGGACCACTAGGAAAGAAGACAAGACAAAGGTACGGCACCCAAACGCAACGCAAGGCGAGTTGGCAAGTGAAATAAGGATCCATGAAAGGTGGGTGTCCTCAATAATAAGCATAAACATAAGTGCAAAAAACATCCATAAGTGGGCATCTTCCTTCATGATCTAGGACATAAAACCATGAAACCTCTCGATCCCATTGTGAGATGTCCCGTCAACGAGCAATAAAAGGTATGGGATGTAACATCAAAAGGTGGACATATCCACAAACTATAAGTTTTAATTAATTCAAATCTGCAATGATAGAAAGCGTAGGACCTTCAAGAGAAACATCTCGTCAAACAAAGCATGGAAAAGTGCACAATGGACTCAAATGGTGGATGTATTCCTCAAAACAAGTTCCAAGCGAGTGGATCCATGAAATAAGACATACAATTATATATGAATAACACATGTGAAATCCTTCAATGATAAACTAAATCCATAAATAAAGGGGTGGCCCTTAATCAATCAATAAATAAGACCACCCCTTAACATGTAAATAAGACCATTCCTTAACATGTATGCAAGGAGGGTGAGCACTCCACATGGGATGATGAGTAATATCCAAATAAAACCTAAAAAAGTGTGAAATCATCCCAAAAGGCTAGGGAATTCTATGCAAGTCTCCTCCACCAAGTAATAGGCCATAAAAATATGTAGAAGAGGGAAACACTTGACATGAGTGTGTAATACATGTCATAAAAAACCATAATATGTGTATGAATCCCAAAAATGAGAAATTTAATTCACCTCATGAACATCACACCATGCTATACCATATGAACCTAAATGAATGTGAAATAAAGTGATATCAAGGGGAGAATTCCATGCAAACAAATATGCCAATACAATATTAGCTTAGCCAAAAATTGATAGGGTAGTGTTCCATAAAGGGAGTCATACATCAACATGTATCATCAACCATCCAATAATAATCATATAAGGGACTCCACAACCAAGTCTACTAGTATGAAAGGAAAGCAATTACCAACACAAATAGAGCATCAACATCATCTATCCATCCATGACTACATGATTCACTAATAGTCTCATTAAATGCAATCACAACCCCTAGGCCATCCAAAGATCAACTTGTAAACCTACCTTTGTGATGAAAATCACAAGAGTAGTGAAAAAATACTAGTGTAGGCCTCATGTAAAAAGAGGGGTAACACTAGCAACATAAATTGGATAATTTTGAACATAATCATAATTTCATTCCTCTTGCCAATGCCAATTTCTAGTAGGTTTGATTCCTAGCTAGCAACCCCAATGGATGAATCATCAATAAATTGAATTCATTAAAGCAAGTGGATATATTGTTGATTATCTTGGTTAAAGTGGCAATAGGTGCACCCACCCACATGAAAGGCATGAAAATGGCCACACAAGGGAGCACTAGGAAAGAAGACGAGTCAGAGGAAGGGCGCCCAAACGCAATGCAAGGCGATTTGGAAAGTGAAATAAGGCTACAAGAAAGGTGGGTGTCGTCACTAATAAGCATAAACATAAGTGAAAGAAACATCCATAAGTGGGCATCTTCCTTCACGATCTAGGAAATAAAACCATGAAACCTCCTAATCCCAATATGAGATGTCCACCAAGAAATAAAAGGTATGAAATATAATATCCAAAGGTGAAAATATCCACAAACTAGAAGTTTGAATTAAGTAAAACCTCCAATGATAGAAAGTGTGAGACCTTCAAGAGAAACATCCCGTCAAACAAAGCATGGAAAAGTGCAGAGTGGCCTCAAATGGTGGATGTCTTCCTCTAAACAAGCTCCAAGAAAGTGGATCCATGAAATAAGGCATCAAATTATATATGAAGAAAACATGTGAAATTCCTTCAATGACCAACTAAATTCATAAAGAAAGGGGTGGTCCCTCATCAATCAATAAATAAGACAATTCCTTAACATGTAAACAATACCATCCCTTAACATGTATGCAAGGAGGGTGAGTGCTCCACATGGGATGATGAGTAATATCCAAATAAAACCTAAACACGTGTGAAATCATACCACAAGGCTAGGGCATTCCATGCAAAGCTCCTCCACTAAGTAATAGGGCATAAACATATGTAGAAGAGGGAAACGCTTGACATTAGGGTGTAATACGTGTCATAAAAAACCATAATATGTGTATGAATCCTCAAAATGCGCAAGGGAAATCACCTCATGAACATCACACCATGATATACCATATCAACCTAAATGAATGTGAAATCAAGTGATATCAAGGGGATAATTCCAAGGAAACAAATATGCCAATACAATATTAGCTTAGCCAAAAATTGCTAGGGTAGTGTTCCATCAAGGGAGTCATACATCAACATGTATCATCAACCATCCAATAATGATCATATAAGGGAATCCACAACCAAGTATACTAGTATGAAAGCAAATCAATTACAAGGACAACTAGAGCATCAACATCATCTATCTATCCATGAATACATCGCTAATAGTCTCATCAAATGCAATCACAACCCATAGTTCATCCAAAGATCATCTTGTAAACCTAAATTTGTGATCAAAATCACAAGAGTAGTGAAAAACTACTAGTGTAGGCCTCATGTAAAATGAAGGGTAACACTAGCAACACAAACTGTATAATTTTGAACATAATCATAATTTCATTCCTCTTGCCAATGCCAATTTCTAGTAGATTTGATTCCTAGATTGCAACCCCAATGGATGAACCATCAATAAATTGACTTCATTAACTCAAATGACTCTATTGTTGATTCTCTTGGTTCAAGTGGATTTAACCACTTTGTTTGATTATTGAATTATCAGGTCAAGTTGATGTCATAGAAGCTTCAATTCACCCACCACAAATGTAATGCATTGGCCCCGCATAGTGAAGAGTGAATGGCGGAAACGTTGAAATTTCTTCAATATGTTCTTGTATGCGTCGAAATTTGACGTGGTTATACTAGACACATGCCTTGATGGTATGTGAGGGTTTCAAGACTCAATGATGTACGATGTCCCCACATAATCTTTGAGATCGTCCACATTTTCATCAACGTTAATCATGCACATCTTATTTTCATCATTTGTCATTCCATTCTATACAATCATTGTAGGAGCTATATTGAAATTTGACATGGAAATTCCAATACACCCATCACAAATTTCTTCCCTCGAACCTGCACAGTAAGCAGTGAATGGGGCCAATTTTGAAATTTTTTCAATCTGTTCTTGTATGCGTTGAAATTTGGCATGGTTAAACTATATAGTTTCCTTGATGGTATGGGAGGGTTTCGATAGTTAAGGATGTTTGATGTCCCCACACAATATTTGAGATCGTACATATTTCCATCAACGTTCAATATAATGGATGTCTCATCGTCATCATTCATTATTTCCATCTATATAATATTTGTCGACACTCTCTTTAAATGTCATGGAGCTTCCAATACACCCATCACCAATGTCATCTTGCATTGACCTCACACAATGAGCAATGAATGGGGCCAACGTTGAAATTTCTTCAAAATTTGCATGTATGCATCGAAATATGACATCGTTAGACTAGAAACGTGCCTTGACGGTATGGGAGGGTATCAAGAATCAAGGATGTATGATGTCCCCACATAATATTTGATATCATCCACATTTGCATCAACGTTCATCATGCATGTCTCATTGCCAATGTTTGCCATTCCCTTCTATAGAATTTTTGTCGGAACTATCTTGAAATTTGACATGGAACTTCAAATACACCCATCACAAATTTTTTCCACTGACCTTACACAGTGAGCAGTGAATGTGGCCAACATTAAAATGTTTTCAATCTATGCCCGTATGCATCAAAACTTGACATGGTTAGAGTAGATAGTTTCCTTGAAGGTATTGGAGAGTTTTGATAATTAAGGATGTTTTATGTCCCCACATAATATTTGAGGGAATCCATGTTTGCATCAACGTTCAATATAATGGATGTATTATTGTCATCATTCATCATTTCCATCTATAGAATATTTTTCATAAATCTCTTGAAATGTCATGGCAATTCCAATACACTCATCACAAATGTCATCTTGCATCGACCTCGTACAGTGAGCAGTGAATGGGGCCAACGTTGAAATTTCTTCAAATTGTGCATGTATGCATCGAAATTTGACATGGTTATACTAGACACATGCATCAAAGCTATGGGAGGGTTTCAATACTCAAGTATGTCTAATGTCCCCACATAATCTTTGATATTTTCCATGTTTTCAACAACGTTCATAATGGGTGTCTCATTATCATCATTCCTTGTTTCCATCTGTAGAATATTTTTTGGAACTCTCTTGAAATGTCATGGAACTTCAAATTCACCCGCCACAAATGTCATGCACTGACCCCCCATAGTGAGTAGTGAATGGGGTCAACGTTGAAATTTCTTCAATATGTGTCTGTATGCATCGAAATTCGACATGGTGAGACTAGACACACGCCCTGATAGTATGGGAGGGTTTCAAGACTCAAGGATTTATATTGATGTCCCCATATAATCTTTGAGATCATCCATATTTTCATGAATGTTCATCATGCACGTCTCTCATTTTCATAATTCGCCATTCCCTTCTATATAATCGTTGTCGGAACTATCTTGAAATTTGACATGGAACTTCCAATACACCCATCAAAAATTTCTTCCACCGAACCCTCATAATGAGAAATGAGTGGGGCCAACGTTGAATATTTTTCAATCTGTTCCTATATGCATCAAAATTAGACATGGTTAGATTAGACACATTTCTTGAAAATATGTGAGGGTTTCAAGACTTAAGGATGTTTGATTTCCCTGCGCATAATATTTGAGATCCTCCATGTTTTCATCAACGTTCAATATAATGAAGGTCTCATTGTCATCATTCGCCATTTCCATCTATAGAATCTTTGTCGGAACTCTCTTGAAATTTCATGGAACTTCCAATTCACCCATAAAAAATGTCACATTTGTGGTGGGTGAATTTAAGCATTGGCCCCATTCGCAGGTCACAGTTTCCCATCGTGTACTCTAGCCCTAGTACAATGTCTTTTAATAGTTGTTTCCTTTAAAATTCGAAAGAGAAAATTGAAATGAAATGAAGACGGGATGCGTCGATATATAGAGTGGGTGTGTGAGTGATATTTGAGTCTAGAAACCCTTCCCTATCGTCAAGGAAATGCGAACAGTATATCGATGTCAAATTTCAATGCATACAAAAACATTTTGAAAGAATTTCAATGTTTCCCCCATTCACAAGTTATTGTTTCCCATCATCTACTGATCTAGCCCTAGTACAATGTATTTTAGTTGTTTCCTTTAAAATAAGACCAAGATGCATGTCCCCTCGTCTAACAGTACTGCAAGGGCATGCAATAACATTGATAAAGAAGTACTTGATTAATCGCACAAGCTTCAAGTTATTTTATGTCTTTTTTCTTTCTCTCATCTAAGTACTATTTTTCTCCATAAAGAAGATTAGTATGAAATCATTATTTAAATAAAAAATCTCATCTATCTCCTTCTTCTCACCACGACCAAAATCATGGGCCTAATTGGCATGATGTTGGTTTTGAAATACACAAATGATGAATATAAAGAGTGGGTGTGTGAGTGATATTTGAGTACAAAAACCCTCCCATATCGTGAAGGCATCTGAACAGACTATCCATGTCAAATTTATGTGCATGCAGAAACATTTTGAAAAAAATTCAACGTTGGCCCCATTCATAGGTCACTATCTCCCATCATGTAATCTATCCCTAGTACATTGTCTTTATTAGTTGTTTCCTTTAAAATTATACCGATAAAATTAAAATGAAACAATGATGAGATGGGACGATATATAGAGTGGGCCTGTGAGTGATATTTGAGTATAAATATGAATGAATGAAATTCTCTTGGTTTCGAGAATAATTTATTCTCTACTAAACAAGTCCCACCATGTGAAGGTGGAAGCTCATATGGCACCTCTCCACCCTTCACATCGCTCTAAATTCCCCAATACCCAATCTATAAAATAGAAAATAAACAAAAGAAACATAGTAATCATGCATATAAACTACAACAACAAAAATGAAATAAAACTTAAAAACATTTAATTAACCTACATAAAAAATTGTTTAAAGATAATAATTCATACAAATTAAAATATCTAGTTACATACCTCATCGACCAACGCAACATTTGTATGATCCTTCTTCTATATCTTCTTCTTGATCATCCATCTCGACATCTGTATCAACATCCAGTTTAGAAACAATGTTGAAAGGATTGATGATATCATCATCATCATCAATGTCATTTTCGAGCATATCTTCATCGATATCATCATCAAGAACTGGCGCATTGTCTCCTACACATGGTTCATCTTCTCCAACTTCTTCATTTGTCGACCCATATTCTTCCTTCTCTAGCTCTACATCATCTTCTTATTCAATATCATCTTCTTCATCTACAATATAATTTACTGGCCTTCCTCTTGGATCATATCTAACAACAAATAACCAATCCCTCTTACCTGGAACCTTTGAGTAAAAGACTTGTTCACATTGACTTGGAAAAACATAGCGATCATTATATTTTTCAAAAACTGGTGTTTTAATCATCGGAAATCCGTTGGCATGTTGAATAATGATTATTTTCTCATCATGTTCATGCATCCATAACCTATACCATTTGACATCGAATAAAAATAATTTGAATGAATTAAATTCACACTCAATTATATCATTCAAAAACCCATAGTATTTATTTTCAAATTCTCGAGGACCTCTGTCGCTCCTAGAGGAAACATTAGTGACCTGGAATACTATAGTTATCCCAATATCATAATTTTTTTTGTTTTCATCCAACTGTTTGATGTGAAATTTAATACCATTGAACCACATATCCTTGTGGTGTTTCAAAGACAATATGCCAGACATGTAAAAGATGCATTGTCAATTAATAATAAAAAAAATTATATAACTAATTGGAAAGTATAATATGAAAAAAACATACCTACAGTCACATTAATATAATATAAAATAAATCAATAAAATGGGTGAATTTGCTTGCCTTCCCATATTTCAAACAATATGCTAAATCTATTTCCCTATGCATAACATTGGAATCCCCATTACGACGAGCTTCTATAACCAATTTAGACATTTTTTTCAATAATAACCTACCTCCATGGCGTTGGTTACATCTATCAATCCATACCTTCATCCAATAAAGATTGTTTGCAATGTATAAATGTAGTGCATCCCAATCTTGAGCAATTGACAGATCAAAAAATCACAATTCACCAATATTAAATATTAGTTATAACCATGGTAAATATCAATAAATGTTGAAAGAATAAATATTAAATGAGTATGACGATATACAAAAAAAAATGAAAATTTTCTATTTATTAAAAATGTCCACAATTTAATTACCTCTCACTTTCTTCATTGTACCTTTCCTTAACAGTTGCTCCCTTTCAAAAAAATTGATGGAGTTCAAATCCAAAATGTAATCCACTGTATGCATAGCTTGTGCTGCAAATTTATGAATATACTGACTAATATACACCATGGATTCATATAACATATATACCTCGACCATAGAACCCTCGATATGTTCTCTTTGTCTAACCAAAGCCTTCAATGATTTCAAGTTCCTCTCCACCATCCACATTGACCTTGTGTGTATAGGTCCACACATTTCAATCTCCTCAACTTGGCGTATGAGGTAGTGTTCTTGTGCATTGAAAAATGCTAGAGGTAGATACCTCTTCATTTCACACATTAGCCGATGAATTTATCTCTTCCAATATTTTATATCATCTTCATGGATTTATTTCAATGACAACCATCTACAGATCATGACGCAAGAAAATAACATGTTTCAACAAAACATAATACATGTTACATTACAAGTAAAACACATGTCTTTAAGTACAACAAAAAATTGATTTNATAAGTAAGAGATTTTATATATAAAGAGCCTTACAAAACCAGACCAAAGTTACAAAAGCTTGAAAAAAACCGTGTTGTAGTTACCGAACTTCCCCAAGAAAGGGGAAACCAGTTCAGCTAGCTGGCTAAGTTTAGCAAATTACAGTCCGACAGTATTAGATAAACATAACTAAATTGACTAGGCTACAACTAAGAAAATAAACTAGTAAAAAGATCAAATCCCCAGAGGGGTCAGACACTTGGAAAATAACCTAGCCAGGTGGCTTGGTAGGCCACATCCCAAGGTTCCTCTTCGATGGGCATCCCCTTCCCTTCCATTTGCATGTCAGCGTCCAGGTTTCCCCCTTCCAAGTTGGCAGCTGGCAGGGTGACTCCGGGTGGATTGTGCGCGTGGATGCCCGTAGCTATCGCAACCTCCGTGTCCTCATGCATGACCTGCACCAAGTCATCCCCTTCTGGCTGTTGCACCTGTTCATTCCCGTCAATGGCCTCTACATGGGGCATCTCTATTATTGCCGTGGCTTCTGGAGTGGAGTGGAAAGCTTCCTGGAAGGTGGAAAGGATCTGAAGGAGGGTCAAATTTTTCCCATCCAAAAGCTGCAGTCGGACATGGAGGTCCTCCAATCCTTGCCGGAGCTCAAAAACCAGACCATAGAGGATGGACAGACTATCCTTCAGCTGCGAGTCAGGGATGAAGTCAATGGATGAGTGGGAGTTGTGCTGGGCATTTGATGGCGCTTTGTCCAGTCTCTAGCTCAGCAGGTCCCGCGCCTGACCTCCCGGTCTTAAAAATCGTTCAAATTCCCCTTTGAGCCGAAGAAGCTCTTTGATTCCTCACTGGAATCTCTATTAAAATCGACCCACGAGTCCTTTCTTCTCCTCATGACCCTGAACATGACTACTTCTCCTTCCACAACAGGAAAATGAAATTTCGGGCTTCGGGGTTTCCTGATTCTCGATGTCACAAGAACCCCTGTTCTCTCGATTCCCCGGTCACTAAAATGTTGATACGTTGAAATGATTTAACAGTATTTAGCCCCAAGGCTATCTCTTGGTCCATGTGACCACTATTCCATATGACCACATTCCTATCTCCCTTCATGATTTCGGGCTTTCAAATGCTGAAATGTATTGGACCTCTTGTCCTCAGGATCCCCGATCCTCCAAATCCCAATATCCCGATTCTCCTGGGCCTTTACCTTTTCGTGACTTCAGGACTTCCATTCCCAATATGTCTTTGGGATTTCGTCCTCGAGACCCCTGGAGTTCCAATCCCCGAAACTTCGATATGACGTCAGCTAGGAAACCCCTTTCGGGATTTCGCATTTCAGGTTCTCCCAATGCGAGACTCCTCCTTGTCGCTGCTCCTTCTCACTCTCGACCTCCGATGTGCCGAAGTGACATCAGCTGGACCCAAAACAGATCTTTCCGCCTTGTTGGGGTTTCGGACTTCACATTTCCAAAATTCACGTGCTTCTTGTCTTCAGGATTCGTGAAACGCCGAATCTCAAAATGTCGAAATGGCTCTCCTATCGGGATTTGCCCTGAAAGTCTAGATTGTTTCCATGCATCCCCTCAATATGGACGGTCTACATTCATTTCATGATTTCGGGACCTGTGAACCCCTGTGACACAAATTCTTTGTCAACTCGAAACCCTGATAGTCGAAATACCGACAGGTTCTCGATATCTACCACATGTCCTCCACGGATGGACGACTCAGATCTATTTCGGGATTTTTCACTATGAAGTGACCCGATCTCCGATATCCCGATTGTTGATATCCCAATAAGCCTCCCCTTTTGGGACTTCACTCCTCTATTCACGAAGGATTAACTCCCTCGCAACTCCAGTCAGATCCGAAAACTGATGGGTATTCTAAGAAAGATCTGACAGTTCAAATCATTGCTCCTGTGCGCTCCTCCTGCTTGGACATAAAAAAATTTCAACGGTCCAGATCTCTCTGCAATCTGATCGGATGACTACTGTGCCTCCTCCTGATCTTCTCCGCACGTTCTTCCCAGACTTGGAAGAATTCCAATTTCTCAAAGGCCTCGACCTTGGTTCTGTCCATTCTGTGAGCTCCACAATTTAAGTCCTCACCTATGTGTATAAAACCGCTATCCCTCCTGAGCTTTGGGTACTCTGAACTCGTCAAAGAGTTCTGTGGCCTCTACACTCCTTGCAGCTACGATTTCATGCACGTAAAGAACTACTCCTCCTGAATTTTTATCTTCGAACCCTTGAAGGATTCTTCAAGTACTGTGCCCCTACAGGGTCTCTACGCACATAAAGCGCTATCCGTCCGGAACTTCTCTTCTGGCCCAGAATTATAAGGAAACAATTCCTTCTCCTTTCTCCTCCTTCTGGAGAAGGTGATTCCCTCCTGGCTATTATTCTGCTCAAGCAACCTCTTGCTAAGTATGTAGGGTGTTCAACAACCCTACGAAGGTCCCTTTCCTTGGACTCTTCTTCAAATTCAGAACTCAAAGAGTTCTTTTCTCCTATGCATATATGCACACCTACTCAATGCCCACCTGCCAGAGTATCTTCTTACATAACGTCCAACATTTATTTCCTCTTCCGTGCACCCTTTGTACCTGCTCAATGCCCTCCTGACAGAGCTCTCAGAATCCTTAGTGACTTTGGTTCTCCTGTTTGAACTCACAGCAGAGTTCTTATCAATGCATCACTATGCATGTGCTCAATGCCCACTTGGCAGAGATTCATAGAACTCAAAGAGAGTTTATGTCTGCAACTTTGTTCTTCTCCACAACCTTGCCTCCTAAGGTATTCAACAACCTCACAGGTCTTTCTTCCGAGTTGTTGATTTCAACTTTTGTGCCCACCTGGCACGCCTCTGTCTGACTCCGCAGAGTTCAGAAATGAACCCTCTATGCGTTCTATCACACCCTCCTGGTGTGAAGCCTCAAAGACCTCCCAAGATTGAAGCCAAATCAACTCCTGCAAATGCATAAACTTAACATACATTCACAACACATAAAGAACACTCATAGACATTCATTCAACACATGAAAGATGCAGGAAAAACTGTTGTTTATATTAAAATGGAAAATGCCTGTTTGTACAAGGTGTTCCTGAGCACGGCCTATAACAAGGTCTCGGCTCATTCTCTTCTACTCTCTACTCACAGACTCTAACTCTCACCCACTCTCTCTCTCTAATGAGATACCCAAAAAATCTCTTTTACCTGAGGGGGCTCTTCGATCTCTTCCCTCCAATCTACCTACCCTATTCAATTACATTGAATGGGTTGTCTAGTCCACAAAGCGGATCTAGATCTCAACCTTACAAGAATTAAGGCCTACCTACTCTAATGCTTGCACAAAGGCATGACTCCATGGCTCAATAGACTACAATATTAATTACATTCAAATTCAAAATTGAAGATGAGGGTTGCACCTCTCTTCAGCCTTGAATGCGCGCATTGACGTGGTTGGCTGGATGGATGGCTGACGTGGACAGATGCTCCTGCATCATACTCCTCAGCTGAAAAATTCATGAGCTCCTCCTCATGAG
>SNQJ01S0061752.1:79814-94065 GCA_010110895.2 Picea sitchensis | reverse complement strand
TCTTACCGCTAATACTTACCTATGTTAAATAAGCTACTTACCTCCGTCATTGTGAGATGATAAATGTTTACAGCTCATTCTCATTCTTTTGCTTCTGTGTTTGTTGGCGCCCAGTGGAAATGAGTTCTCGTGATTGAACCCTTGACCCTGGCTGTGAATGTCCAGACCCTTTCGTTGTAAATTTTCAGGATACTTAAACATTGTCTGTCAGCTAATGTGTTATAAGTTGTTGGGAGTTCAGGGATTAGGAATGTCGCTACTAGAAGTAGTGTGCTCGTTGTTTTCAAATTTAGTGTCTCAGAGGGTGCAACGAATGATGAAGTTCTGGGAATGCCATGAATTACTTAAAACAACTTATGGACGTCCTTATTCATTGTTCTTTGTTTAATGAAATTAAACAGTATCTTACTTATACTGAGCTGGACAATTAGATGCAATGTATTATACAATCAGTGACGCTGGAGGATGGCCTCTTCTGTCAGTATTGTTTGCCCTTACGGAGATTAATCCATACTGAAATCCAATGTTCTGCGTGGAGCATCTAACACCAACTAGATTTACTGTAGGTAACAATTTACAATCAGATTAGTACCCACCAGGAATTACACCCAGAGAGCACGCAGAATTTGGCAGCTTGAGTATTGTCCCGAAAACAAATCCCTTCGTTGAACACCCAAGTAGGAACCAGAATTTTTGCACAAGCAAGGTTTTCCTTTCGTTTTCCCGTACAGAAGACGTAGAGCGATTGTTCCAGGCGTGAACTGAATCTTAAATTTTTGAATCCGCCCTTGTGCACTGGGTTGAACTCGTTTTTTCCCGCCTCTGAACTGTGCGAGGGTGAACCTCTGCAATTGTTGTCACGCCCTCCCTTGCAACAGTTTAAAAATCATCTTCTCAGCCCCTGCCAGCCATGACAAAGTCGTATCTCATTCGCCCCCGCAACTTTTGATTTAAGAATCGTATAATCCCCTTTTTCTTTTTTGTGAATGATATTTATCGATTGGGTAGAGGTTGTTGTTACCTGTTGGTTGGGTAATTTCCTTCTACGTGTGCGTGTTGCCTCTGCGCGCCTTCCTGGGCATCTCCCTACTGGCGATTTCCCTTAAACTTCCACAGTCGGTTACCCACGCCTCTCTTACCTCTCCTCTGACAGCGCGTCATATCAGTCCGCACCTTCCTCGCTGCATGTTGAGTCGGGGTGTTAGCGTGATCTCCCCGAGGGACTGGCTGCACGACAGCCACCATCTTTAACCCTGACGAATCTCTTTATGCACGCCATTTTTATTTTTAATGTTTAATGTCTATGAGGTACAGGACATGATTTCCAGGTTAATGGAAGAATGCGATTGCATGAATGAATCTATTTTCATTACGATTGCATTAAAGAAATTCCCTTACCATGTGATTTACATTTCGAATTTTCTTATGGTTTTTTTTTCCTTCTCATTACGCAGCCCCCTTCATCACCTCACCTGACAGTGACCGTCTTTCCTGGCTTAAAACCTGGCAGGATTTGGCCCTCTTCTGACCACCGCCTCCTTTTAATTTAGGCAACCATGGTTTAACCGCCTACAAATTTATATTTGTTGTTATTAATGACAACTCAGGCCTCGATTTTACACCTGGTGGAAATTTGGTTTTCCTTATTTAGTAATACGGTCTCTTCTTCCGTTAGTTTAAACATTATTGTCCTCTTTTATGTTTATCATTTATTTTGTTAGGCGGTGGATCAACGATTTTGTTATAATTCCATATCTAAGAATCATATGTATTACGATGGAATAAGAATCCTTCTTAATGATTTGAGTTAAGGTCTATGTGATGATTACATATGCTTATTTCCTTCTAGTTCTTTATCCCTAGACCCTTTTATCACCTTGTAATAAAATATACAAAATCTTTTATCTATATTCAACCTAATCTCAAATTGATGTGGCTATCCCTTCCAATACAATACATGTTACCTTGGGGATTTTAAAATGAAGTCAAGCTATATAGATTATTGGTTTTCATTAAGCTACAAATATGTTTGCATGCTATGGTACTCATTTTTACGTATTGATGTTATCGCTAACCTAGAAATATGTTATGATACTAATTATCATGTATGGATGTAGTATGACCCAACATGGCATGCTTGATCATTAAACGAGTTATGTTAATTGGCTAATGGATCAGGTGCGTGCCTCGAAATTAATGTTGGTTGTAGATTTTATGGTATAAGTAACATACAAGACGTATTGAGATGGGTAAATTAATTGCGGAGTTATTTTAATGGTAGCGTAATGTTGTTTCTATTTTAAGGTAATGTTGTTGAGTTGGTGTTGAATTGTTAACTTATAATGCAAGGTCTTACAACTATGTACAATCAGTCCTTAGGAATGAGTATTGGGGAGTCGAAATTAATAGTTTTTACATCCTCTTAGGGGTGATGTTATAATCGGTTGATTGGTGATTATCTCACGCTTGAGATTTTAGAACACTACTGACATGTGATGGTTTTAGGTTGGGACTTCTTGATCAAATGGATTTTTGTGTATTAATGTTAGTTATAGATGTGACCTGCACAAACTGATTTAAGAAATAAATATGGTTTTAAGCTTTAGAATTCTTGTGCAATGGATTTTAGGAATAATGATGGATGATTGTCGTCGGAGCTCCTTCTGACTTGCGTCTCCCATAGAGGTCATGGTTGTCCTTGATTTTGTAGTACTTGGTTTTCTTGCATTGTGTGGTCTGCTTGTGTCGTGCGGGATGTAGACACCTCCATGTAGCTTTAGTACATAAGTCTCTGTGTGTGATTATTTTTGTATAAGGAATCCAGTGCCGTATCAAGAGTCTCAGGCCCTTTAAAGGCAGGGTTCCACTCTTGTGACACACCTGACGGAGATTACTAGTTTCTGCCTGACCAGACGGCCAGGAGCCTATCTGACCTTCTCTCTCTCCGGAGCAGAGAACTAAGATTAAATGCCCTGCTTTCCTATGCAGAAATAGTAAACCTACCACTATGGATTCTTCCTTCGATGTTCACACTGTGCATAACCCAGTATGTCATTAAATGTTTGTCGTTACTTGTTGTGTGCCTTGTGTCTCCTAATTGTGATCTTCGTGGGTGAGTCCTTTTAGTCATCGGGTGGCGTCGTAGAGTCCAGTGTGTCTGTTTCTTTTTACACGAGCGCGCACACCTTGAACAAAAAAAAAATTGCACCTGCTATTAGAGTTGTTGTCGTGATGAGGAGGTTTGTTACAAGATCATCAGCTCCCTGATCATGTCGATCACTTCGCACAACTGCTCCCGTGGTTAGCTCTGTTCATGCAGTCTCCCCAACTGCAAAAATTTTCTGCAAATGGGTAGATCACTGTGATCTCCCATGCCTTCTTCATCTGCTACCAACTTCACTTGTTGGATGTGCATGCTCTGCACCTTCACCCTTCTCTCCAGGGCTTCAATTTGTTCATACAGATCAACCAAACTAATGATGTTTTCTTCTTCTTCTTCTTCTACTACAAACTCCCAGGTTGCAGTCTTTTTAGTCTCCTGGCTGAAAATATTGAGCCACTCCTTAGAATGTTCATCATACTCTTCTGCTTCTTGGGAAAGTTTAGATACCTGCTCCAATTCTTCATTCTTGATAGTCTCAGCTGGCTGTCCTTTTTCTGCTGTTGTTTCCTTATCAACCGCAATGTAGATTTCTGCCTCCTCTTAGGCAAATGGTAGGAATATTTCGATTCCCTCAATCATCAAAAGATTTCTCAGATCTTCCTCCTTTGTTAGCTGCATCACCTGATCCAAACTCACCTCTGAGTTTATGATACTCTCAGATAGTTTCACATGTTCATCCCTACCCACCTAGCAATATGGGATTTTCCTGCTGCTTCCTTGGTAGACTATGAGATCAATCGATCCCATCTTCATCAACACCCCTTGTTGAATTGAACTCACCTCCAACTCCATGAGACTTTTAGATAGTCTCGCATTCTTATCTCTTCCCACCTCGCAATTTGAGATGCTTCCACTGCCCTCCTGGCAGTATTCAAGATCCCGCAACGACCTCATTTCATTGCCCAGCTGGCAATGTGAAATTCCTTGGTTGTCCTCTTGATAGTCCATGAAATATTCAGCTGATCTCAACTCCTTGCCCACCTGGAAATTTGGAATTTCCTCTTTTCCCTCCTGGCAGTTCTTGAGATCTTCAGCCAATCTCCATTCTCCAGCAGTCTCACCGAGAATTCTCCCAGTCTCTGGTTCACATATCTGAACCATCTCCTCAGGTTCGTCAAGGCTTTCAACATGCCTCAACCATCCTCTTAACAACCTACGTTGTCTTCTAGTCATCAACTCCTTAACTGGCCATTTTACCTTCGGCTTCCTCATGGGCCATTCATATACCCATCTTGTCTTAGCTTTCTGCTGCATCCATAATGCAATCCTTTCTATGTCTGCCCTTATATCAGTGAGCTCTTTATCTATTTCTGCAAGCTTTTCTTCTTTGCTCTTCCTCCTAGTAGACCTACAGCCTTCAGCAGACATGTTGTTGTATCTGTCTGCCCTCCTGGAAAATCTGCTGCTCATCTGCAAGCAATCATCTACAGAGTCGCCAACACTCTGTCTCCTCTTGTCTTCTCCCTCTGCTTGAAATATACAAACAAAGTTCTTTCTCTGATACCACTTGATGGCGCTCTGTCCAGTCTTTTGCTCAGCAGGTCCCGCGCTTGACCTCCTTGTCTTAAGGATCATTCAAATTCCCCTTTGAGCCGAAGCACCTCTTTGATTCCTCACTGGAATCTCTATTAAAATTGACCCACAGGTCCTTTCTACTCCTCGCAGCCCTGAACACGACCGCTTCTCCTTCCACAATAGGAAAATGAAATTTCGGGCTTCAGGGTTTCCTGATTCTCGATGTCACGAGAACCCTTGTTCTCTCGATTCCCTGATCACCGAAACACCGATACGTCGAAACGCTTTAACAGTATTTAGCCCTAGGGCTATCTACTAGTCCATGTGACCACTATTCCATACGACCACAGTCCTATCTCCCTTCGCGATTTCGGGCTTTCAAATGCCGAAATGTATTGGACCTCTTGTCCTTAGGATCTTCGATCCTTCGAATCCTGATATCCCGATTCTCCTGGGCCTTTAACTTTTCATGATTTTGGGACTTCCATTCCCAAAATGTCTTTGGGCTCTCATCCTCGAGACCCCCAAAGTTTTGATCCCTGAAACTTTGATATGACGTCAGCTAGGAAACCCCTTTCGGGATTTCGTGTTTCGGGTTCTCCCAATGCGAAACTCCTCCTTGTCACTTCTCCTTCGCACTCCCGACCTCCAATGTGTTGAAGTGACGTCAGTTGGCCCCACATTGGAGCTGTCCACCTTGTCCGGGTTTTGGACTTCGCATTTCTGAAATGAGCGTGCTTTTTGTCTTCAGGATTCGCGAAACGCTGAATCCCGAAATGTCGAAATGGATTTCATATCAAGATTTTCCTCGAAAGTATAGATTGTTGGCACGTGTCCCCTCAAGATGGATGGTCCACATTCATTTCATGATTTCAGGACTTGTGAACCCCTGTGACACAAATTATCTATCAACTCGAAACCCCGGTAGCCGAAATACCGACGGGTTCCCGTTCTCCATCACGTGTCCTCCATGGATGGACGACTCAGATCTATTTCGGGATTTTTCACTATGAAGTGACCCGATCTCTCATCATCGAGATCTTCGATATCCCGATAAGCCTCCCCTTTCGGGACTTCACTCCTCTGTTCACGAAGGCTTAACTCCCTCGCAACTCCGGTCAAATCCGACGGCTGACAGGTATTCTAAGAAAGATCTGATGGTTCAAATCATTTCTCCTGTGCGCTCCTCCTGCTCCTTGGACGTAAAAACCTTTCAACGGTCCAGATCTCTCTGCAGTCTGATTAGACTGCTACTGTGCCTCCTTTTGAGATTATCCGCACGTTCTTCCTAGACATGGAAGAATTCCAATTTCTCAAAGGCCTCAACCTTGGTTATGTCCCTTATGCGAGCTCCTTGATTTGAGTCCTCGCCTATGCATGTAAAACCGTTGTCCCTCCTGAGCTTTGGGTACTCTAAACTCTTCAAAGAGTTCTGTGGCCTCTACACTCCTTGCAGCTACGGCTTCATGCACCTAAAGAACTACTCCTCCTGAACTTTTATCTTCAAACCCTTGAAGGATTCTTCAACTCATGTGCCCCTACAGGGTCTCTACGCACACAAAGCACTATCCATCCTGAACTTCTCTTCTCGCCCAGACTTCTAAGGAAACAATTCCTTCTCCTTTCTCCTCCTTCTGGAGAAGGTGATGCCCTCTTGGATATTCTTCTTCTCAAGCAACCTCTTGCTAAGTATGCAGGGTGTTCAACAACCCTGTGAAGGTCCCTTTCCTTGGACTCTTATTCAAATTCAGAATTCAAAGAGTTATTTTCTCCTGTGCCTATCTGCACACCTATTCAATGCCCACCTGCTAGAGTATCTTCTTACAGAACGTCTAATAGTTCTGTCCTCTTCTGTGCACCCTTTGTACCTGCTCAATGCCCTCCTGGTAGAGCTCTCAGAATCCTTAGTGATTCTGGTTCTCATGTCTGAACTCACAATAGAGTTCTTCTCAATGCATCACTATGCATGTTCTCAATGCCCACTTGGAAGAGCTTCATAGAACTCAAAGAGAGTTTTTGTCTGCAACTTTTTTCTTCTCCATAGCCTTGCCTCCTGAGGTATTCAGCAACCTCACAGGTCTTTCTTCCGAGTTGTTGATTTCAACTTCTATGCCCACCTAGCATGCCTCTGTCTGACTCCGCAGAGTTCAGAAATGCACCCTCTGTGCACGGCTATCAGAACCCGCAACATTCTGTCACACCCTCCTAGTGTGAAGCCTCAAAGACCTCCCAAGATTGAATCCAAAACAACTCCTGCAAATGCATAAACTTAACATACATTCACAACACATAAAAAACACTCACAAACATTCATTCAACACATGAAAGATGCAGGAAAAACTACTCTTTATATTAAAATGGAAAATGCCTATTTGTACAAGGTGTTCTTAAGCAAGACCTGTAACAAGGTCTTGTCTCCTTCTCTTCTTCTCTCTACTCGTAAAATATAACTCTCACACACTCTCTCTCTCTAATGAGATACCCAAAAAATCTCTTTTACCTGAGGGGTCTCTTCGAGCTCTTCCCTCCAATCTACCTACCCTATTCAATTACATTGAATGGGTTGTCTAGTCCACAAATCAGATCTATATCTTAGCCTTACAAGCATTAAGGCCTACCTACTCTAATTCCTGCACAAAGGCACAGCTCCATGGCTCAACAACCTACAACATTAATTACATTCAAATTCAAAATTGAAGATGAGGGTTGCGCCTCTCTTCAGCCTTGAATGCGCGCGCTGACGTGGCTAGCTGGTTGACGTGGAGAGATGCTCCTGCATCAGCATTCTAGGGAAAGGGTGGTTGGGAGGAGCAGGCTACCGGTGCAAAAGAAGGCCCGCTGGCTAGGGAATTGAGTGGAACTGCTGGAAATAGCAAGCGAGATCCCGACGAGCTATCAGTGATGACCACACATTTGAACCGGGAGGTAGGCGGGGTGGAGGAGGCAAGAGGTTCTAGCTCAGGCTGCAAAGGCTGTGAGGAATGCGTTGAGGGTGAGCCACAGGGAGAAACAGAAACATGGGGCCGAGGAGGATGCCATGGAGATCCTCTCCTTGGCCTCCCTCTTTGTCGTGACATTCTGAGCTCCCAGGGAAGGAAAAACTGAACATAATGTCCCGGATGGATGTGGAGAGCCTGGAGAAGTCCGAAGGTAGTGAGCACCATGAAAAATCAGAGTGAGCCATGTCTGGGCGGAGGAGGGATAAGAGGGTCGGGTCGCATGCGGGGGTTGAAGTCACCTGGAGACAGAGAAGCCACGGTGGAGATAACAATGGGAGACAGACGCACCAACATTAATGGTGCAGCAGACGTCGTAATATCAAATAAATGCATGGTTTAGGCGGTGGGTCTTGGCACGAGCCAGGCACATTGTCCCCTTCCGCACTGTCCTGTCCTCTCCTCCTCCTCCCACCATGTGTCCCGCACTAACACCCCATCCGGGGGAAAGGTATGCGAGCTTGGCCCAGTTAAGCTTTGTTCCGTGACTAGACCACGTCCTTGCTCGGGTTTGAGCACAAGACCTGACCTTTGTTACAAGAATGACTTTACCATCCAGTCGCCTCCGCCGACCTTGTTTTTTTGCATATATATTGCAACTACTTATCTCATGTATTTTCCAAGATCATATATAACTTTTTTGACATTGTTGTCAAATTCGTTTGGGAGAGATAGAGGTAGAACATACTATAACAATAAAAAAAATCATTACTTTTCCCAAACTAGACAAAAACAATAAAAATCTCATAAACTATATACAACCAATATATAAATATGAATACTAAAATTATTAATTACCTTAATGAAGGTATGCCAATCATGTGTTTTTACCCCCCCAAATTCGCCTTTCTTCATTAATATATTATTTATGTTTGAACAAAAACCTATGGGGAATTTATTTTGTTGAATGACCTCTTTTACACCATTGCTTTTCTATTATGTTAATAACCATGGAAGGTTATATTGGTCTCCGTCATTATTTGATTGGATCACACTTTTCATTGCATGATTGGCTTCCCGAATGTCATTACAAATTTTGATAATTTTTTCTTTATCCCTCCTGCCATCTATGATTCGTCATAATGTTTATGTCACATTATTCCCGATATGCATTGTATCAAATAAATGAACTATTTTCAGGTCCTCATAGTAAGGAAACCTCATGAATTGAGTGGGATAACATTTCATTTCTTGTGGAAGCCCATTATTACTACCTTCACGATGACGACATTGATGAAGCATAAAACAAATCAGAACACTATTTATCAAATGCAGTAAAATAAATTGAATAATTAAAACAAATTTTCAAAACATGATTCCATTTATGATACATAAACAAAATGTGTACCTCAAGGATTAATTCTGTCACATGACAACTTCCATAGATGAGGTGTCACTCTTTGTGGTTTTAGTCCAGTCTCTTGTTTCCCATTGAAAAGATATTTTTTAGTAGTACGATACTTATGGTTCTTAGAGAGGAAGTGTCTATACTCATAAAACACCTCATTTACTAAACTTTTTTACCAACGATACTTCATCTTAGGACCACAAACTGGACATGCAAATTTACCATTTGTTTAAATACCTGCAACAAATGGATTAATGTGAATTATTAATATACGAAATGATTATTTAAAAAACATGCATGATATACTCAATTAACTATATACTATTCAAGCGTGCAATATGGAATGTTACATACCAAAAAAATGTGTTAGTCTTGGGGCATCATGAATTGTCCATAAACGTATTCCATGACATTGAAGTCTCTTCTACCCAATTGGTTTACAAATGTCATACATAGTGATTCCCTCCCATAAATTTAGTAGCTCATTTATAAGAGGCTTGATATACACATTCATATCTTTAACTTGGTACTTACCTAATTGTTTGAAATTACACGAAATTACTACCATGGTATGTATATATACGTAAATAAATAAATAAAAGATGTTATGCAAAAAAAGAGAAAAATGAAAAATTTGCATTCAAAAAATTAATGTAAACAAATACCTGGAATAATCATTGTCAACATTATGTGTTCCCTCTTTATTGACATCCAAGGAGGAATGTTATTGTTGATAACAGAAATAGTCCACACTGAGTAAACAAAAAAAATCTCTCCAAATGGATTAACACCGTCAGTTGCCAATGAAATCCTAACATTACGAAGTTCATCTATAAATTTTGGCCAGTTTGCAACAATTTCCTTAAATACATAACCATCTGCAAGCATTCGATGAATGCCATCTTCAATTATCATTCGTGCATGGTAGTCCACAAACTGTTCTTTTCTTTGGCACCTGAACAATTGCTGCAAACGTGGAGTTATGGGAATATGCTCAAGAACCTTTCGAGGGACCATTTTTTTTACTTGATCGGTTCGATATCTATGGATACCACATACCAGACATTTTTTTTACGCATGTTGTCCATAATATATAATATTATCATTAGGAAATGGATCTATACTTCGATACTCCATTCCAATGTCTTTCATAATGGCTTGTAAATCTCGATATGTGTGAGGTAAAACATTTGACGAGGGTAATAGAAATTCACCTAACAATCTAAAACATAAAAAATAAATAGTTAATGTAAAGAATAGTAATTGTAAATATTTCATTTTTATTTTACAGATTAATTAACACTAAAACAAATGGGGAAAAGTCAACCTTTATGTAGATTTGATGAAGCATATTACATACCTTAGGATTTGGGTCATACAAGTGTTCAAAAAATGATTCGTAACCTTCAAGTTCACCAACAACAATGTAGTGGAGAGAATATTTTCTCTATAAAGTCGTTTATTTTCCTTTTCAATCAGAGGTTCATCATAAATACCATCACTACTGTCCCCATGATCCTCATCTGGATGACCAAAAAAGTCTTGGATCATTTGATTTGTCCCATCATCTTGAAGTATGTTATTATTGTCATCTACTTCCATGGGATCATTAACTTTATCTTTATTATCTGATTCAAGTTCTTCATATTGTACAACATCATTTTTGCTACTACTTGGTCATTTGTGCATAAAGTTAGGGGGAAAATCTAACTTTATAATTACAAAAAATCATGAAAAATTAGTGCATGCATAAAACAATATAAAAGTTTGAGAATACAATAAATATTAAACAGATAATGGATATATATAGATAATTACCATGGGACAATATTCATTTGATCCCCCGTCCATGTGCCCATATTTTCTACAATTTGTTTTACTTGTTGCTATTAAAACTCTTTCGAGATGTCTAATACAACAATTTTTGCAAGGGAAATAACATTTACTGTCACCCTTTTCACCCTCTTTAATTTTTTTCCCACCTTTAATGTTTTCTGTCAGTCTTCCCCATAGATATATACTAAAAAAATTACATGTTTTTTTGTTCGCCAAGAAGACTGGCTTATACCCTTTTTGAACTATCGTTATTATAGAAAACTTGTCGCAACATCCATAAATTTAAACATATTTATAGATTTTATAACGTCTCAATTCCGACGATAGTTGACCAAGTCAAAGTTGACTTGGTCAAATACTAGGTGACCATTGGGGTGGGAAAAACCTAGTGTCCACAACATCGTAAGTGAGACAAATATTTCAGCAACGTCGCAAGTGAGACAAAAATTTTACGTCGCCGCAAGAGAGACGTCATATGAATGTCGTCGCAAGAGAGACATGTTTTAGTAGTACGTCGCAAGAGAGATGTTATTGGGCAATATGGAGAAAAAAAATTAAAAATTCCTCTATTTTTCGTCAGTATGGCCAATTTTGTCGATAATGTCGCAAATAAAATGTCACAATTTTTCCAATATGTACTAGTCTGTGCATGCTCCAAAACTACTTCCCATGACCCAAATGGAATCTTTGAGATACAAGTATCATATGGAAGCCATAACAACATTTAACATAGAAATTGTTTTTTGGTGGACATGGTTTAGGGTCAAGGGTTAAGAGTTAGGGATTGAGCGGTTAGGGGCTTTAGTGAGTGTACATAGGTAGGGGGTTTTAGGGGTTAATGGGGTTATATATAAATATATAACACATATTATTTTTGAATTTAAATATAAATTATATTACAAAAAAATAACAACTAAAAAATAAAATAAAAATAAAATAAACAAAAACAAAAAAGAAAAACTCAAAGATTAAAAACACACTATGGATCCAAACACTTGATAAAATAAACCCACTCCAAATGCATTGAAAATTGCAATGATCTACCCCACCTTCTAGTATGGAGAGTGTGTAGGGGATAAAGTCACTGACATTTGCATTGGATCAACCACATATGGAAGTAAGGAGAGTGCGCAGAGGAACAAACCTATACAAGGAGAGACTGAACCCACCAATGTGTCCAAGGAGGGATCAACCCCACAATGTATTCGTTATGTAGCCTTGTTTTTTATGAAAATAGAGAATGTGGATCCTGTATCTGTTTGTTAAATGTGAAACGGTTTATAATTCCTCTATTGGAGTTCAATTCACATCAAGTTTACCCTATCATTCAGTCCTAAGTTTAGGTTCAATACCCTATACAATGCATCTTTTTTCCATATTTTTGTACTCGCAACAGAGAAAAAATAGGGTTTGAAATTAAAATTCAGCAAACACGATCGCAACAAAAATATAGATCCAATATCGATAGCCTCAGTTTATTTTGGTTGGTGAAAGTGCATGTTGTATAAATACGGGTCAGAGGTCTAAATTATAAACCATTGCATTAATGGATGATAACGTGTCATATCCTTATTCATTTCGGTACATAGGGGTGGTATTATCAAACCGCTTTATCTTGCCCCCAAAATGCATGAATGGATGACATATGGCATGGTCATGTAAGCCAAATCAAAAAGAGGTCACGTCTATGTACTTCAAACGTTAAAAAAAAAAAACTAAAGGTAAATGCACATGGTAAACCTTGTTACGAGTACAATAGACTCTAGTAAAACCAATCAAAATCTACTTCAAAAAATACGTTTGGGTAGTTTTCTTGTTTCCTTATTTCAAATATGTTCTTATTGTTTAAAATAAGGATAGATAGAGAAAGGTAGCCAATCTGGTTAGCTAACATCCTTTGATGAAAAAATCCTAATTGACTATGATTGTGAAATTTTTGAAATCGTTCTATCACAGTTTGATTCTCATGATTTAAGTAAGTTATCCTATGATATATTTAGGGATTTGCATGATTATTTCCATAATTGGGAGTCAAACATCGGTAAATTCATAATTCCCCAAACCTACATTTCTGACAAAAGGGTCATGGTATCTTAAAATGGGTCCATTATATTATATATCAATGTTGATTCTATTACAAAAACGTTTTCTTTCCAAAAACCTTAACTTGGAATTAGTTAAAGGATTTGGGTGTTGATGTTCGTACTTCTATAGCTATGGATGCAACAAAGGTATTAACAAAGAAAATTTTGGTTTAAGATCCTCAAATTAAATGTAGTTCAATTTATAGAAGTACTTAAACCTTCATGAAAAGGTACAAGGAATTAATTGAAATGGCACTACCTTCATGTTGGAATAAAAATCGAAATTTTATTCAACGGGAAGCATATGAAGATATGTTAATAAAGGATAATATAACTAAATTTAAATTTATGGATGGTGTTTTGAAAGTTCAAACCATTTTCTGCATGTCAATAGATTATTTTCACTTATTATGGAAAATCAAAACCTTGTTTACTAAATTCCATCATTTGATATATATATGGATCTTGATATAACTTCCAGAAAAATCGTTCAAGCTTGAAGAAAAAATGCCCGGAACTAGCCAAGATCATACATGGTTAGGAAATTTTACCAAATGTACCATGCTATATACTTTGTTTTATACATGCCTCTACTCTATTCTATACATCACTATACTATGTTCTATAAGGGAAATGAAAACAATGACATGGTTTTAAAAGGAAATATTCATTGGTTGGGCGTTTCATCATCACTTGTCCTTCTTGGCTTCATGGTTCATCACTATAATGACATAAAGAGAATTTAGAGAATAAAGAGTGACATTTTTATGGAATAAAGAATGAAATATTAGGATTTGTATGCAATAAAGAATGACATGTTTTTTCTTTGATGAAAATATAGTATAGATGAGATTTTTCAACAGAGGTATGTCTTTAAAAAAATTATGCACATATGAATGGTGTTCGTATGAGGATGAATGAAAATGGAATTTGATACATTGTTTAAGATGGATGTTGACACCATCACTTCAACCATGGAGGAGAATAAATAAATTTGTACATTTTGTTTATGGAAGATATACAACAATATGGGGTAAGTGCCATCTTTTGTAAAAGTTGTTTATCACATATATAATATTTTTTCTACCTTCTTATGAATGAATTGTCATATGGATGAATATTATGGATGAACCATCATATGGATGAATATAATATTTTTTTCTATATTTATTTTTCTACCTTCTTATAGATGAATGTCATATGTTTTGTATGTACAAAAGAACATATATATGCACACACTCCTTCTTTCATTTACCTTTAAATTTTGTTTTGTTATTTTATATGCATGAACCGCAATATGCCACTTTCA
>SNQJ01S0061752.1:63411-79746 GCA_010110895.2 Picea sitchensis | reverse complement strand
TGGTTGGACCTCTTCAGTAGAGAATAAATAATTCTTCAAATCGAGGGAAGCTCATTTAGGTATTCCAATTTATTCTTTCTAGTGTCCCATACATGTTGATATGTCTATTTATTTAGTTAGTTATTATCCAGTCATATAACCTTTTATTTTCTCATGATTATTTTTGCAAGTCTTCGCAATGGAAATAAAATGACAACTAGCCTATGTGTGATGTGGTTGAACAAGTTCCTTCCTCATTAAGCTCGTGGACACATGTAGTTAGTACTTATTTTTCCACTTTAAGTAGTGTGTGTGCAAAGTTGCTAAATATTCATGTATATTTCAACCCTTTGCTAAATTCTAGGCACAAATCACCCTAGTATACAATATTTAGGGTTTTCGACAAATATGTATAACTTGTAACTTATAAATTACCAACACCATACATGGATTTTTCTTTCTAGGGCATGCATTTTTCAACATCCCCTATTTTCATGCATTTTTTTGCATTTAGAAGGAATCTTTTAGCATGTACACACACTACAAGGTTCTATGTTTCAAAATGCATATTTAAACTATGAATAGATGTAAAATGATAAAATCTGGACTCCACAATTTTAACCACTCAAGTTGGAGGTCATATGAGTCTTAGGTGTGCATTTTATAGTAAGACGGTGTTACCCTGCATTTTACAAAAGCTCTTGAATCTTAGTTCGGGGTTTAAGTCCTTAGTATTTTTAAATCCACTCCATATGAAACATATAGATTTGGAATTTTATTAACTTCACCATAAATCTTATATCACTAAATTTGAATCTATATAGAAGCATGGGCATGCATTTCAATTAGGTCACTATCTACTATTTTTGTCTCTCAATTTTCAAGGTATACTTTTCCTCTTTTACACAACAACCACTTTTGTGTTTGAAAATTAAAATATAAATATGTAGAAAGGTGCAAAATTATATAAGATGCCCTCAAAAACTTGAATCACTCAAATTGCAGGTGTGTAAATACCTAGGCATGCATTTTTGTGAAGCCTGAAATGCATTTTTGCACAAATACATAAATGACAGTTTAAAATAAAAATAAGTATTTTTCTCATTCAGATATTCTATTTTAGTCTTTTTAGAGTCTCATACATGTTGATATGTCTATTTATTTATTTAATTATCATCCATTCATATAACCTTTTATTCTCTCATGATGATTTCTACAAGTATTGATAATGGAAATGCAACTAACAACTAGCCTATGTTTGTTGTGGTTGTACAAGCTCATAACTTATCAATCTCATGGAAACAACTATTTAGTACTCATTTTTTCACTTTAGTTAGTGTGTGCACAATTGCCAAAGATTCATGTATATTTAAACCCTTTACTAAATTCTAAGCACAAATCACCCTAGTATATAGTGTTTAGGGTACAACAAATATGTATAACTTGTAACTTGTAAATTAACAACACCCTACATGGATTTTTCTTCCTAGGGAGTGATTTTTTCATCATGCCTTGTTTTCATGCATTTTATGATTTTTTTTTACATTTACAGGGAAACTTTTAGGATTTATGCAAACTAGATGGTTTTAGGTTTCAAAATGAATATTTAAAGTACGAATAGATGTAAAATGACAAAATTTGAAACTCCAAAATTTGAACTACTGAATTTGGAGGTAATATGAGTCTTAGGCATGCATTTTATAGTAAGACGGTGTTACCCTACATTTGACAAAAGGCCTTGAATCTTGGTTGAAGGTAGAATTCCTTAGTATTTTTAAAATGAAATCCAAAAAATATATATAGATTTGGAATGTTATTAACTTCACCCGAAATCTTATATCACAAAATTTTGATCTATATAAAAGCATGGGCATGCATTTCCATTAGGTCACTTTCTACTATTTTGGTCTCTCAATTTTCAAAGTAGAATTTTCCTCTTTTACACAACATCCACTTTTATGTTTACAAATGAAAATATAAATAACTAGACATGTGTAAAATTATCTAAGACACCCTTAGAAAATTGAATCACTAAAATTGTAGGTGTTTAAAGACTTGGGCGTGCATTTCTGCACAAATGTGTAAATTGTAGTTTAAAAGGAAAAAAAGTATTTATTAAGTGTGATTACTCATTTTTAGATGTGGAGGCTCTAACAAGCTTGAATTAGGGTTTTATGAAACAATAAAAACCCTAATCCTAATAATCTATATCATCATATATTGAGAACATTATCATATACATCTAGTTCAACCTCTTCGATTTCTTAATCTAACCTATGTCCAATGCAGTGTTCAACAAAAAATTGATTTTTTTTTACTTTATTATATAGGAGTCACACATTCGACTATTGAGTTCCCACCCGTCCATTGTGACTCCAATGGAATTGGATCTCTCATGCATCACCACTCAAATGGAAATTTTGCACCATGGTGTCACTCATTCGATGAATATACTGTGGTAAATCATTGGATCTCCAATGCATTGTACCATCTAGAGCATCTCCACTCCAATGTAGTTGGTCAGCCTTAAGGTCGCACATTCGATGAAATATGCATTGGATTTCCAATGGTAATTAAGCACACCTATGTCAAAATAACATCGAAAGTCATTGGTACATTGAAAGTGACTTTCTTAATGAAAATTTCTTCAAAAATGACACATTTTGTCTAAAGCATTGTGTTAATGACAACTCGATGAGTGTCTCACTTGCGACGATCCAATTCAAAAAAATGTAGTTTGGTGAACTCTCTCCACACCTGACACATGGTCGTTCCTTCCATCAGGTTTTCGACAAACAGGTTCATACATCAAGCATGTGATGAAAGGGGGTCAACTAATAGCTTGAATTGTGTTTTTTGGAAACCAGATGGGAGTCCATTGGAAGGGTGTTGAAATTTCGTCAGAAAATGCACCAAATGTACTAGTGAGACTCTATAGTATGGACATTTTGAGATATTGGGGAAAGTGTGAAATAACACCTATAGACTTATTCCACCCCCATACATGCGCATTTATGCAGTAGTGAATGTGTAGAATCTAGAACTTTACCATCCTCCATGTCATATCAGAGGGAGGAGAAGGTCCTAGTTTACATAGATTCTCAGGAAAAGTTGGAAGAGGAGAATTTTTTGCAGAAGTGGTCTAGAACTACAATACAGGGAATCGTGGCCTTTGGAATATTGGGTTGAATGGACAAATTCCAAGAAAAGGAAGGTGGTACTGCAGAGGGAAGGTAGATGAAAAATTTCTTGACCTCATTCAATAAATATTTTATGGATCAAAATCGTCCCTAAATCAGGAGGTATGATCTAGATTGGATCATTATATATTTTTTCATCTATATCAATGATTTAAGAGTGGAAACATTAGAGGAATCATCTTGCAAAACAATTTTAGTGGTAGGTCCCAGTTTGGGAAAATTGGGTTCATAATGTTTCAGAGCCATTTTTAGGAAATAAATGGAATTTTTGGGGGTTTTATTGTCCATAACTAGTCTCCACACCATCCATAGTATTCTACACTCAGATACTTTTCAAATGGTGCATCAAACGCCTCAATTAAAGCTAGTATGAAAAATTTATGCTTCTTTCAAGTTGACCTACGTTGTTGACCACCATGGTATGAGTGGATGCCATGTAAACCCTCCCTTACTCAAGCATATGAGTCTAGCCACGTATGAGATTTAGAGAATATTCTATAAGGTCCTTGAACCTTATCACTAATTGAAGGTTGAGGAAGGAAAAACCCTACCTCTAGATGGATATAGGGATATGTTAACACCTGGGCCACTGGGAGGAGTAGAGGTTCCATTCTTTAGCATTGCATGTGTTCCATACTTGAGAAGAGCACCTAGGAGTGGTATTTTGAGAGAATAACAGAGGAGGCGAGATTTTGTAGCATCCATGCAGGCCAAAGTTTCAAAGTAAAATCCAGATATATTTCCTCTTTATTTGTACTTTCATTTGAAGAAAAGAGAGCAGAGTGGCCTCACCTTCTAGCTAGGTTTTCCCCTGGTTTTCCCCCATACTAGGTTTCCTAGGTTGTATCTTTTGTTTATTTGTGGACGGTGTGTGAGTATTTATGTATGTTATCTTTTTTTCTCATTTCATCTATTTCATACATTTTAAGTAGAAAAACCAATAATCAAAGAATATGAGATCTAAAGGAAATTAGCATTCATGGTAAAGATTTTAGTATTTTATTAGATCTTTAGTGATGAAATTTCTAGTGGAATGTCCACATAAATTTATGGATCAATAAATATAAACAATGTTGTTTTCCTTGTTATTTAACTTCAATAAAATAAAATTGGCATCTTTTGTGAGTTTATCAACCACTACCATACTAGAATCATTCTACTTCATTGTTATGGGAAGTTTGGTAATAAAATTTATTGAAACAACTTTACCTTTCCTCTAAAGAATGGGAAATGGATGTAGCAATATAACTAGATGTCTATGTTCACCTTTTACCTTTTGACATTCCATGCATCTGCATATATATTCAACCACATATTTATTCATTCCTAACCCAAAATATTGGATCCTTGTGGTTTCAATTGTCTTTTGGTATCCCAGGTTCCCGACATAAGGAACATTATGCATTTCTTCTAATACCAAATTTTTTAATTTAGGAAAATTAGGAACACAAGAATTGTTTCCATACAATAGGATATGGCCCTCTTTCAGATTATAGTCTTTATAATTCTGTTATAAATTAACTTTTTATATTCTTTCCTTAATTTGCAAATAAAGCTAGTTTGATTTTGCAGCCTCTAAAATTTTGTTTTTTAAATCTTTCTTGTAAATGCTTATGGTTGTAGAATGCATATCATGCACTCTCCTGTTGAGTGCATCAACTAATTTGTTCTATTTACATTTATTATTATTTATATTAAAGTCTTACTCACTCAAAAATTAAATCCATCTAATTGGATGGAATTTAACTCGCTACTCAAACAAATATTTCAAACCACTATGGTCTGTCCTCAACTAAAAAAAAATTCCCATGAGATCATTCCTCTACATTTTGAAATAATGGATTATATATACCAACTCTAAGTCATGTGTAGAACAATTTCTCTCATGCTCTTTCAATTTCCTTGACTCATAACACACTGCATGCCCATTTTTTGTAAGGACTCCACAAAGCCCCTCCTTGCATGCACTTGCACACACAACAAAGTTATCCAAATATTACCCCACTATCTTAGTCGGTTTGGGTATATTACAAATTAGTACGCAAATACACATGTTTTACACTCAGCCTACAAGGGCCAGAGCCAACATGTTAAATAAAAAAATTACAGGTAAATATTCTACGGGATGTTTTCAAATTATTTGACAAAATTTCCCAAGCGAAAATTTGGTGTAAATTTCTTGTAATTGTTCAACAACACGGGCATTACAACAAAGGATGGAAACCTTCAGTAACCTCTCACACAAACATATCAAATATCAACACACCGATGTTTTGATGTGGGAAAACCCCTACGAGGAAACATCCATGGCCCTAGACAATGCAACTACTTGGAGCAGTTTATTAATGCAAAAAAAAAGATTACAGAGAGATTGTACAAGATATTTTCTCACAATCGATCATCGGAAAATGACCCTCCATTCTTTTTAAATAGAGATCATGGACCAATCGAGTGTTAAGCAATGGATCAATGGTTGTTAATATCGAGGATAATATGAATCGTCAAATCACTCTATATCGGGAACATATCGTGACCATAAGATTTCCTAAATACAAATGCATACTAATGAACAGTAAAGAAACAAAATAAGAAACACACTTTTACCTAATGACACATTAGACCAATTAGATCTTAACTAACTCCTAAGTGTCTAAATATTCTAACATCCCCCCTTAAGAACAACTTGGGATAGGATTGAAGGATTTACAATAGTGGCACAATAGGAGAAGAAAGGAGGCATTAGATCCTATCCCCCCTTAATGACAACTTCATGAACTCCTAACATAGATCAAAGTTTGGAAAACTTATCTTCTGTAAGAGACTTTTTGAAAAACTCTGCAACTTGATATTTTGTAGGGAAAAAGAGAACTTCAATAACTTGATCATGAATGAGATTTCTTATGAAGTTCCTGTGTAGCTCGATGTGATTTCTATGATGATGTTGAACTAGGTATTTTCTGAGCTTAATGGAACTCTGATTGTTGCACCAAAGGCTGGTTGGATGTTTCTACTCGAATCCAAACTCTGAAAGGATCCTTTGAAGCCAAAAGGCTTCTTGACTTGCTCTCATCACTGCTCAGTACTCTGCTTCTGCTGAAGAAAGTGAAATAGTATATTGTTTCTTATAGGCCCAAGTGACATGTCCTTAAAGAAGGCTGAAAACATAACCTGTAGTAGACTTTTGATCATCAGGGTCCCCAACCCAATCTGAATCAGTGAAACAAACCAATAAAGGATTCCCCCTGAACTATAATGTATCCCAAACTAAATTGTACCACAGACATAACAAAGTATCCTTTTAGCTTCTTTCCATTGGTTTTCATGGGTTTTTTGCATATACTGGGTAACAAGACCAACAACAAAGGAAATATCAGGACAACTATGAGTCAAGTATAAGAGGTTGCCAACTAGCTGAAGGTACATGGTGGAATAAACTTCATGATAAGTACAGGTGGCAGTAAGCTTGGTTCCAAACTGGAATGGAGAAGGGGATGGTTTACAATTGTCCATGTGAAAGTGAAGAATAATGTCACAAGCATACTTAGACTGGGAAAGAAAAATTCCTTCATTGGTTTGAAAAACTTGGAGGCCATGGAAATAGTGCAAAAAACCTAAGTCTATCATTTCAAATTTCTTCCTAAGGCTGATTTTCACATGGTTTAAAAGTTTTGAGTCACTACCAGTAAGGATAAGGTCATCAACATAAAGGACAAGGATTATGAGATGACTTCCTACTTTCTTGGTATAGACATTAGGATCAGAATGGCATCTAGAGAATTTAGTGTCAATAAGAAAGTTGTCCATTTTGGAATACCAAGCTCGGGGAGCTTTCTTAAGAACATAAAGAGATTTCTTAAGGTGAAAAAAATGCTAGAGTCATTTTGGACATATCCAGGAGGTTGTTCCATATAGATTACTTCTTACAAATTTCTCTGGAAGAAGGCAGATTTCACATCCATCTAATGGACCTCCCATTTATTTCAGACAGTAAGGGAAAGAACAAGGTGCATGGAATTCATTTTGGCTACAATGGCAAGCGTTTCCTTATAGACAATTCCTTCAACTTGGTAAAATAAAGTATCAACACATCGATGTTTTGATGTGGTAAAACACCTACAGGGAAACATCCACGGCCCCAACCAACGTGGCTACTTGGAGCAATTTATTAATGAAAAAGAAAAATATTTCAAAGAGATTTTACAAGAGATTTTCTCACAATTGATCATCGACAAATGACCCTCCATGCTATTTAAATAGAGATCATGGCCCAATGTGGTGTTAAGCCACGAATCAATGGTCGTTAAGATCAAGGACAATATGAACCGTCAAATAAATCTATGTCTAGATCATATCGTGACCGTTGGATTTCCTAACTACAAATGCATACTAATGCATACTAAATAACCACACTAAGAAACACACTTTTACCTAACGACACATTAGACCAAGCAGATCTTAACTAACTCCTAAGTGTCTAAATATACTAACAATCTTTTTTGGGGAAAATCCCGATTTTAACCTCTATCTAAGTAATTTTTGGCCCTTAATTGGATGAAATATTGAATGGAATAACAACCAGAGGAAATTGGGTGAAATTGGGTGAAATTGGGAAAAGCCCCAATTTTTAAAGTAAAATTATCCGAGAAATGAGTGCAAAGGTGATGCCAAGAAATTAGTGAAAAGATGATGCGTTGCAAATATAGGAGTCAAATTGACAAGAAAAGGGAAACAATTGGACATGATAATCTTTATTACAAACCTTCCATGGAATTCAAGTAATAAATTTTGAAATTAAACAATTTTTAAATTTGGGGATTTAGGGAATTTTGGAAAAATTGCGGAATTTTGCATACATGGTGACATGGAGGCCCCATGTCAGGAGACGTGGGTGTGGTGACATGGAATTCCAAATTGGTAGTCCATGGTGGTGGGGTGGAAGGAAATAGTGGGAATATCGATAGTATATATTGCACAATGGCGGGCTCGAGGGATGATGTAGGTGCCATCACAGGCGAGGAGAAGGACCCAATACCATAAGGAATATCAAAAATATTTGTCAGTGGTTTTGAAAAATTGAAATATTTATTGATTTAAATTATAGGATGACACATAGGTTGAGGGTCCTATGGTGTTATTGGTGTGTTTAGTGTCATTAGGCTCCCTCCCACAAGAAATCCTGATATATATCTAAGTCATTGATATACCCTCAATCTTTGTTGTTCGATATGGGGATTGAGCATGTTGCGCACCAAGAGTAACTGTGTGGGAAGGTACCCTCCCATCACCACAAGTAATGAATGGGTACCAAGTGTAAGTCTAGTATAGTAAGTGGGACCCTTGTCTCATCTGTGGTCAGAATGAGCATCGGGTGGGTAGACAGGTACGAGCAAGGCCCATAATATAAAATAAAACGAAGAAAATAAAAGGAAAAGGAAAGAGAGTAGGGAATTACAAAAAATATGACAGGGAAAGGCTATGATGGAAAAGATATGATGTGGCTACCTCACATGTTGAAAGGTGGAAACTTGTGTCATGTTAGTAGGAACGTGTCATCCATGTTAGCAAGGATGACCTCTCAAAAAAGATAAGGTGATTTTAAAAAACATATATGGAGCCAAAAAACAATTTTGGCCATAATAGAAGCATATTTACTTAGATATAGATGAAATTTTGAAATTATGTCAAAAATGTCAAGGGGAATAAAAGTTCTAGTGAGACCCACTAGTTGATTCAACCCCATATTTCAAGGAAATATAAATTAGTGGTTTTTGAAGATCAAGATGGTTCTCAGTAACCAATACCCAGATTAAGATGAAATTTTTACAGAGAGTTCAAAAACAATGAAGAGAGATGTCAGGTTGGGATTTTGTCCATATTCTAAAATATTTGGAGTGGCAGTGCCCAAACAAGGCCAAATCCACTATTATGGGTCACTTTTTAGTGATTCCTGATATCTCCAGAGGAGGAAAAGATACCCCAAATGGAAAATATAGAAAATATTATTTACTTATCCATCCAAATAACTTTACCTAGGCAACTTTCTACAGAACTATTGATTTGGGGAGATATCTAGTGTGGCTAAAAATCCAATGTTTGGGAAAAAGTGCAAAGTTGACATTTCCATATTGTTTCAAAAAGTGACTGGAGCATCAAATTGAAAATATTAAGGATGTTGATTGTTCACCATCGGAAATAATGTCTCCATCAGATACCAAATTTCTTCTGGTTCCTTATATATTTTCTTCTACAAGTATCTCAACTTAGCCTCTAAAATTATTCATACTAGTTAGACAAGTATAAAAGGGGAAAACATGTTATTTTCAAAGAGTCATAATTGTCATCTCAAAGCTCATAATTGAGTAAGAGAGCATTCAATCTAAATATCTTAGAGAGCATGATTATATTATCTACCTGGAATTTGGATTGGAGTATAAAAAATTATCAGAAAATTAAAAATAAGATGATTGGTGGCCTTAAAAGGACATAAATTATGCATAATTTTTCTAGAATTGTACATTTGTTCTTATCTAATAATATTTTGTTGCATACACATTTTTCAGAGTTAGGGGCATATGAAGAATAGATCAAGTTTAGTATGAGGACCAGAAGAATGGAATCTGCTCAAGGAACTCACAACCATGAGGAAGAAGTCAGGGGATTGAATATTAGTGTGGACAATGATGAGACAGAGTTTAATGGGCATAGAACTAGAGTAAAGCTAAAATACATGATAGAGGCCATTAAGAATTAAGAATGGAAATGAAAATATACATAGATGATAATGAGAGGATAATCAAATCTCAAGTAGAGGAAAATCATATAAATAATTGACTTTTGCAAAGTCTAAACCAACTGGAAAAGAAATTCAGAGTTGGAACAAGTTCAATACATGAGGAAATATGAATATATCATCCAAGAAGGGATAATTATAGAGGATCCAAGAATTTGAGGAGTATTTTAAAGACTCAGAGACCACATCACTCACTTTTTTACTAAACAAGGAAGGAACATTTATCTGAAGAATCCCAGAGAAACCTATAAGTATATCTTATCAGGCATCAAATAAGAATGCATGAATTGGACAATTTGCAAGAGAACTCGAGAATCTCAAGCCACCAAATTTTGATGGAGAAAACAAAATAGAGAAGAGGGTGAACCATATTTTTTTGGAATTAGAAAGTATTTATAGTTACATAATTATTCCTCCAACTTGGAAGCGAAGATTCCCATATACCATTTGTAAGGAAAGGCTTCAAGGTGGTGATATTAGATGAAGAAGGTGAATCACATCAATGAAAATAATATAACTTGGAAGTAGTTTAAGAAATATTTCCAACATAATTATATTTTAGAGCATTACTATGACAAAAATATAAAAGATTTATTTGAACTCAAGATAGGAAATATGATTATGGATGAGTATGAAAACAAGTTCTTAGAATTGTTGAGATATGTGGAGTTCATTAAATATTAGAAGATAAAGATTTAGAGGTTTTTGAGTGTGCTACCTACGTTTTACAAAGATAAAATACAATTTGATGATCCAAAGTGTTCAGAAGCGACCATAAGGAAGGCTAAGTACCTGCATGACAAGTGTAAATTTAGAGAAGCATTCCAAAAGTCTTGGAAAACCAAGAAGGAAAAAGTGGAACAAATGATGAGAGGTTTCAAACCTCCTTCACCTTTTAGGAGCAGTCCTAATGTGTATCAACAAATCCAAGAAACTCAAAGTGAGTAGAAGATGGTAGAATATTTCAATAAAAGATCAATACCATCAATCAAATGTTTGGGGGTGTAAAGGAGAGCATTTGTATAAATATTTCCCTCATAAATAAGACAAAATGAGGATTGTTCACAATTTTCAGAAGGCTACTACAATTGATTATGTGGGTATTATATTCCAAGGATATATGTATCCCTGGGAGATCAACAGGAAGAAAATTAATCCTACATGATTGGGGTGGACAGAAAGATTACCAATCAGCCTATTTCTATCTTCATTGATTTAGGATCAATCCATGGATACATTGATCCTAAATTAGTGGATATATTTCATTTGAAAAAGAGTAATCCGGAAATATCATGTTTGGTTCAGCTAGCTACTAGAACTAAAAGAAGGATCCATGAGGGTTTTAGAAGTTGTCTAGTATAGAATGGATTCAATACAAGTGTCGATCTAAATATAATTCCATTGGGATATTATGATATCTTAATTGGAATGGATTGGTTGGAACAAAATCATGTTGTCCTAGATTTCCATAATAAGACATTTACATGTCTTGATGAATAAGGAAACCAAAGATTTGTGAAGGGGATTCCAATATCTATTTCTATAAGGGAAATTTTGGCCTTAAAACTAAAGAGACATTTATGAAAAGATTTTCAATTATTTGAAGCCAATGTGGAAGAACTAGCCTAGAATAAGAGTCTAAAACCTGAGGATTTTGCAATGCTACAATAATTTGAGGATGTATTTGGGGATATTCCAGGTTTACCACCCAAGAGAGACACATATTTTTATATTGATCTAATTCTTGGAGTTTCCCCAATATCCAAAACTTCTTACATAATGAGCACCCCAGAGTTGAAAGAATTACAAATGAAACTGGAATAATTGTTGAACAAGGGATACATACACCTAAGTGTATAACCTTAGGGAGCACCAGTTCTCTTTGTGAAGAATAAGTATGTTACCTTTCATTTTTGCATTGACTTTAACAAACTAAATAAAGCTACAATGAAGAACAATCACCCTCTTTCTAGAATTAATGATCTCTTCAATAAACTTTAAGGAGTAAATGTATTTTCCAAGATAGACCTAAGATTCGGGTACCATCATGTGAGAATAAAAGATGAATACATATACACAAGAAAACTTTTAGAAATAAGTATGGAGACTATGAGTTTTTAGCAGTGCCATTTGGATTAAGAAATGCACCAGTTGTCTTAATGTGCCGCATGTATGGCATATTCAAAAATTACTTGGACAATTTTTTTCTAGTATTTTTGGATGACATACTTACTTATTATAAGCTATAGGAAAAGAATGAGAAGCACTAGAGAATGGTGATACAAGTGTTTAGAGAGAATCAAATGTATACCAATCTGAGAAAATTTTCATTTTACCAAAATAAGATCCCTTATTTGGGCCATATTATTTCAAAGAAAGGGATAGTATTGGATCTGTAAATTATTAAGGTAATAATAGAATGTCTAGCACCATACAATGTAATGGAGGTAGTGTATTTATTGTATATTATTACAAGATATTTATTGGATGATTTTCAAGGATTGCACATCCAATCAATTATTTTTAAAATAAGGGGATGAAATTTGAATTGACCTCCAAGTGTGAAAATAGTTTTTAAATTTTGAAGGAATTACTTACAAGTGCACCAATATTAAAAATTGTTGATCCAAATGATAACTTTGTTGTGTGCACAGATGCATGGAAGGAGGGGCTTGGTGGAGTCCTTGCACAAAATGGGCACGTGGTATGTTATGATTCAAGCAAATAGAAAGACAATGAGAGAAATTATGTCACACATGATGTAATACCCCAAGTTGATCCTCGGGTTGTAAATGTACATATATTTTTTATATGTTCCTGAGCCAAGAAGGTTTGGGCCAAAGTTTATGTGTATATATGTTTTTAGTTCAAGTTCATGTGCGATATTAGGTTGTAGATCCTATATTTTGAAAGGTCAATGACCCTGGAACTGTAAATTGTAATCACACTCGGATATATTAATAAAAATACATCATTGTTGTAGAGAAAGTTAGATAGAGAGTATAGGTGGCTAGACATCCACAAGAGGGTGATGCAGGAGAAACGTACAAAGCCAAAGCACACGCCTAGCCAAAGGAACAACTGAACGTGCAGATGGAAAAAGGGCATGTTTTTTTTTATGAAAACGTTTTGAATTTTGAAAAATGAAGCATTAATGTAATAGCTAGGAGAAGCGTACTTACATTTATATCTTGGAAATATGAACATATCTGGAGATATTACTCTCATGTGCCAGATGTAATGGGCATTTAAGTCTTTTAATGTAAAGTAGGTAGATATGAATGTTAGATTAGACAGTTTAGAAGCGTAGGAGGGAAAATGGATATAGACACCCTCACCCTTGTATCATGGTAGAGGAGTAACATTATCATCATTGAGAGTTGTAGCAGAGAGCTGTAGAGAAGAACCCATGTACATGAACACTTGAGTTAATATATGAATCTTTGACTCAATTTTCATGGTGTTATGATGCTTACTGTTTACATTTGTTAAATGGTATGTTTACAACTGTTTTGTTTCTCTGTTATGCATTTATTACAATGTTGTATTGTGTGTATGATTTCATCTTGAATGTATGAAGTCTAAGAGAGAAGAAGAATGAGTTTCAATTGCTTCTCTTCCTTAGAATTCCTGTAAGGAGTGTAGTGAATGTCCGCAAGGTGTGCATTGACGAGGGTCTGAGTTTTATCTCAGAGAGATCAGGAGAGATATCGTTGTTCTCATACATGCAAAAGTGCAGGTCAAGCACAGAGTCGTGCAAGGTGTGCGCAGGCTAGTTGAGGTCTTAGAATTTATCAACTAAGGATAAGGTTGAAGGAATACTATTGCAAAGAGTGCACATGTTCGAAGATTCAAATAACCAGAGGTTATTTGAAAGTTTTCCGCAAGGAGTGCAAGAAGGAATCCTTTTGGAAGGATTGAGTTTGCAAGTGAAAGATCAGGAGAGATAACGCCTTTGAGGTGTTCAAAGGGAGACAGAGATCAAAACCATCGCATAGAAGTTAAGTTTAGGAGGGAGAACACTCACTCGTTGGGCATAAGTCATTGAGGAGTGAATCGGGTGGTCATAATTCTTCGTGGAGAGCTCGCGAAGTCACGGGGACCGTAGGATCTAGTGGAGCTATAAGGTGGTTAGGAGTTGAATGAACTCACCACCCTAATATCAAGAATCAAAGTGAATCATTGATCATGGTAAATAAGAGCCATTGATCTCGTTTCAACCCACGTCATTGGATCAATTCACAAATTCGGGGTTCATGAGTTTGGAGGGTGGACCAAGTTATTGGTTTCATCCTGAGTTGCGAGGAACAGGGAAGGAGATCCAGACTATTGGATCCAAGACACAGGAGAACCGTTGGATCAAAACCTTCGTGGGGTATCATGTATCAGAGGTTTGGGGGTTGAAATAACTTCTTTTCGACTGCAGAAGTCACTAAGTGCTGAGCTCCGAGGACTCATAAGAACACGTAGCACACCCAATAGGCGGGGCCGCGTAGTTGACAGGTGGCGTAACAAAAAGTGCCCAGAGAAAAGTGGAAGCGGGTGACAGGTGGTGGAAACCCATCACCTGGGAAAGGAGTCAACCCATTGTTGACTTATTGTGTCTCAGGGACTCATAAAAGAGGAGCACAAGGGTTCAACACTCCAAATCACAAAGTTGCGAGTTGCGAGGGGTGCTAGAGTTAGGCCCTAGGCGGTGGTCGCTTGTAGAGGAGCTAACAAGGAGGAACCATACTCGTATCGCATCTCGGGTATCGGAGGTTTGGAGAAAGAGGAATCGAGGTCATCGACTCATGAACTCGCGAGTTGCGGAAGGTTCTTGCGCTAAGGTTGGGTTGTGGTCGCATGGAGACATAAGGCTCGCGTTTGGTGTTAAGTTGAGTAGGGCGGGTTTTTACGAAGGACCTGTGGATCGAATTCACGAGGTTCCAATAGGGACCCGAGGGAGATGATTCAGCTCGTGCTGAAGGAAGAACGATCCTGAGAGGATCTTGGCCCAAGGGTCGGGGATCTTGCTATCATTTGTGGTATCAGAGACTAGAATAATTTGTTTTCTTTCTGTAGTAGAAAGAAGGGAGAAACTTTTTACAACCATGCTGCCGAGAAGAAGAGACATGAAAATACATGATCCAACAATGGAAAGAGAAATGTCGAGAAGAAGAGAGAGGAAAATACTTGATCCAACAGTGGAAAGAGAAATCCGTGAGTTACGTGTCAGGCTTGATGGTATGGAGACAGCACAAAGGTGCACAGTCGAAATTGGGGATATCGGCGAGGCTGAAAGTGAAAATGAAGCTAGAAACGAAGGAGAAGAAGTTGCAGTCGAAGATGCTGCAGAAGAACGCCTATTCAGGGTTGTTGCAAGGATAGGTGCTAGAGAAAAAATGAACATTCCAGTGTATGAGGGAAACTTGGATGTTGAAGAGCTTCTAGACTGGATTAGAGCTCTAGACAAATACTTCAACTACAAGGATGTCGACGAATACAAGAAAGTCAAACATGTCGTTACCATACTTAAAGGGCATGTAGCACTATGGTGGGATGAACTGCAGGCTGACAGACGCTGCAAGGGCAAGCAAAAAATCAAAAGATGGGATAGAATGGTTGCAAAAATGAAAGCCAAATTCATACCCAAGGATTATCAAATCACTCTGTTTCGAAGGATGCATAATTTGAGACAGAAGTTGATGCCAGTGAAAGAATACACTGAAGAATTCTGTAGGATAAACATCAGAGCAAGTCATCAGGAAAGCGATGATGAAAAAGTTGTCAGGTACATGAATGGTCTGCGATATGACATTCAATATGAGATGAGCATGATGACCATTCAAAATGTGGAAGATGCTTATCAAATAGCTCTGAAAGCTGAAGAGAAGCTGAGTCAGAAGCAAGGTCAAAGAGGCTAAGGCAGAAGTCAAGCCAGAGGCAAGACAATTCCCCAAGATAGAACTCAAAGACCTAAAGAAGAGGGGAAGAAACCTCAAATTCAACCTGAGAGAGGAGGAATCTCACAGGGAAGGCATTATGCTAATAGAAATACTTTTCCTCGAGCCAGAGGAAGAGGAAGAGGCAGAGGAGGTGAAGTGAAATGATTTGTTTGTGGAAAAATCGGACATAAATCCTATGAGTTTCCAGATAAGAAGAAAGATGGTGGTGAAACTCACATTTCCGAAGCTCAAGGACGGGATTTTGAGACAGAAGACGTCGAGGGTGGAAGATCCTTAATGATGAGGAAAATTATCTTGAAGCCAGAGAAGGAGCCAGAGAACCCAACCCAAAGAAACAATATGTTTAGGACTACTAAGGATAGAGTATGCAAAGTCATAGTGGACAGCGGTAGCACATACAATCTTGTATCAACAAAGA
>SNQJ01S0061752.1:41767-63401 GCA_010110895.2 Picea sitchensis | reverse complement strand
AAAAAAATGGTAGGATGCACATGTTGCTGCCGATTAAGAACCAAGAGGTGAAAATAGAAATGAGCAACACTGTACTTCTCATGAGTGGGAAGGAACTTCTTAATGAGGTTAAGAAGAAGGAAGACACACAATTTATTGTGGTCAGGAAGCCCAAAATTGTTTTGACTAGTACAAGAATAAATGATCTACCAGAAGAAATTCAGGAGTTACTGGAAGAGTTTGTTGATATAGTAGTGGATGAACTACCTTGTTTGTTGCTGCCTATCAGGAGTATAAGCCATCATATCTATCTTATACCTGGAGACAGTTTACTGAACAAAACAATGTACAGATTGATGCCACAGGAAAATGAAGAAGTTAAGAGACAGGTCCATGACTTAAGGGACAAAGGATTGATTTGGGAGAGCTTGAGTCCATGTGTTGTTTCGACAGTGCTCAGCCCAAAGAAAGATGGAGGCTGGAGAATGTGTATAGATTCAAGGGAAAACAATAAGATTACCATCATATACATATTTCCATTTCCAAGGATGGACGACTTGAGTGGAGCAAGATTTTTTTCAAAGATTGTTTTGAAAAGCAGATATCATCAAATTCGAATGAGAGAAGGTGATGAATGGAAGACAACATTCAAGACAAATGAAGGGCTATATGAATGGATTTTCATGCCATTTGTCTTAACGAATGCGCCCAGTACTTTCATGAGGTTGATGAATGAAGTCCTAAAGGATTTCATAGGGAAATTCGTCATTGTATATCTTGACGATATATTGATTTTCAGGAAGACAGAAGCATAACACTTAAAGCACTTAGTTGCAGTAATGAGAAGATTACAGCAAGAGAAATTGTTGATCAATATGAAGAAAACGTCATTTATGAGGACATAACTCATTTATTTGGGTTTTGTTATCTCTGCAAATGAACTGAAAATGGATCCAGAAAAGATAAAGGCGATTAAGGATTGGCCATCGTCGAAGAGTGTATTTGAAGTACGACGCTTCCATGGTTTTGCTAGATTCTACAGGAAATTTATCCAAAACTTCAGTGGAATTAGCGCACTGATGATGGATATAGTGAAGAAAAGACATAAATCTTTTCTCTGGACAGAGGAAGTAGAGAAGAGTTTCAATATGCTGAAGAAGAAGATCACTGAGCAACCAATTCTGGTTTTGCCAGATTTCAACAAGACATTCCAAGTCAGATGTGACACGAGTGGATTTGCAATTAGAGCGATCTTAAGCCAAGACAACATGCCGGTCACATATTTTAGTGAAAAACTAAATGAAGCGAAGATTAAGTACTCCACATATGACAAGGAATTATACGCAGTCATACAAGCACTGAAGAAATGGAGACACTATTTGGTTCCCAAGGAGTTTGTTTTGTACAACGATAATCATGCTTTGCAATTCGTAACTCGATGGGAGAAGATGAACCAAAAACATGCTAAATGGGTTGAATACATGCAGAATTTTACTTTCGTAACTAAGCATATTTCTGGAACTGCTAACAAAGTTGTTGATTCTTTGAGCAAGTAATGTTTGCTTATGCAGGAATTCAGAGTCAAGACTTTGGGTTTTGATAACCTTAAGGAAATGTATAGGGATGACCCAGACTTCAAGGAGGCATATGAGGCATCTGAGAATCCAATTCTCAGAGATAGAAGACAATGGGCTGAATACATGATCCAGGATGGATTATTGTTCAGGGGGAATCAACTATGTATTCCAAAATTCTCCATGAGGGAGAATTTGCTGAAGGAAAAACATAGTGGAGGATTGGCCGAACACTTTGGTCATGACAAGATGTTCTCAAAGTTGAATAGCTCATATTATTGGCCAAGGATGAGAATAGATGTGAATAAATTTGTGGATAGGTGCAGAATTTGTCAGCACACGAAGGGAAAAAGGAATAACACAGGGTTATATCAACCATTACCCATACCTGAAAGACCGTGGGACGCAATGAGCATGGATTTTATATTGGGACTACTAAGGACACAGAGAGGATATGATTCAATCTTTGTGGTAGTCGACAGATTTTCAAAAATGGCACATTTCATACCATACCAGAGAACCAACGACGCAACTCATATTGCGAACCTGGTTTTCAAGGAAGTCTTCAGACTTCACGGTTTGCCAAAGAGTATCGTGTCTGATCGAGATACCAAGTTTGTAGGGAATTTCTAGAGGACCTTATGGAAGAAGTTGGGGACAAGTTTGTCTTTTAGCTTAGCGTATCATCCTCAGATGGATGGACAGACCGAGGTCGTAAATAGAATCTTGGGAGATTTGCTGAGGAGCTTAGTGATTGAACACCACAGTCAGTGGGATCACATTCTACCACAGGTGGAATTCACTTACAATGATTCACTCAATAGAAGCACAGGGTAGAGTCCATTCCAAGTTGTATATGGAATGCATCCAAGGGGAGTTTTTGAATTGAAAGATTCAGAACAAAATGAATTCAGAAGTGCTAGTGCAAAGGACTTTGCAGAAGGAATGAAGGAGCTTCACAGCCGAGTTAAGGAGCGATTGCAGAGTTCAACTCAAGAATACAAGCGGAGAGAAAATCAACGCAGGTGAGAAATTCAATTTGAAGTTGGTGATCTGATTCTTGTGCATCTAAGGAAGGAGATGTTCCCAAGGGGAACGTATAATAAGCTGAAAATGAAAAAGATTGGACCGTGAAAGGTCATAAAGAAATTTGGGGCAAATGCATATGAGATTGAATTACCCGATGGGGTCAGAATCTCACCGATATTCAATGTTGTGGATTTGTACCCTTACAAAGATGAAGAAGCAAAAGCAGAGGATGAGAAAGAAGAAATTCAATGGACAAAACAAATGCCTGTAGCTGAAAATTCGCAGATGGAAAGCATAATTGACAAGAGGATTAGCAGAAAGACCAGGAGAAAGGAGTATTTTGAATACTTGGTCAGGTGGAAGGGACATCCAGTGGAAGATGCCAGTTGGGAGGATGAAGCAAAAATTCAAAAGCATGGACAAATCGTGCAAGAGCTCATGAACAAGAGTTCATGAAAATTTTCAAGCGAGGGAGTATGATGTAAGAGAAACGTACAAAGCCAAAGCATGTGCCTAGCCAAAGGAACAGCTGGACGTGCAGATAGAAAAAGGGCACGTTTTTTTTATGAAAACGTTTTGAATTTTGAAAACTAAAGCACTAATGTAATAGCTAGGAGAAACATATTTACATTTATGTCTTGGAGATATGAACAGATCTGGAGAAATTACTCTCATCTGCCGGATGTAATAGTAATTTAAGTCTGTTAATGTAAAGTAGGTAGATATGAATGTTAGATTAGATAGTTTAGAAGCGTAGGAGGGAAAACAGATATAGACACCCTCACCCTCATATCATGGTAGAGGAGTAACATTATCATCATTGAGAGTTGTAGCAGAGAGTTGTAGAGAAGAACCCATGTACATGAACACTTGAGTTAATATATGAAGCTTTGAAACAATTTTCATGGTGTTATGATGCTTACTGTTTACATATGTTAAATGGTATTTTTACAGCTGTTTTGTTTCTCTGTTATGCATTTATTCCAATGTTGTTTTGTGTGTATGATTTCATATTGAATGTATGAAGTCTGAGAGAAAAGAAGAATGAGTTTCAATTGTTTCTCTTCTTGAGAATTCATGCAAGGAGTGCAGTGAATGTCCGCAAGGTGTGTGTTGATGAGGGTCTGAGTTTTATCTCAGAGAGCTCAGGAGAGATATCGTTGTTCTCATACCCGTAGAAGTGCAGGTGAAGCACAGAGCCGTGCAAGGTGTGCGCTGGCTAGTTGAGGTCTTAGAATTTATCAACTAAGGAGAAGGTTGAAGGAATATTGTTGCAAAGAGTGCACAAGGTTGAAGATTCAAATAACCAGAGGTTATTTGAAAGTTTTCTGCAAGGAGTGCAAGCAGGAACCCTTTTGGAAGGTTTGAGTTTGCAAGTGAAAGCTCAGAAGAGATAACGCCTTTGAAGTGTTCAAAGGGAGATGGAGATCGAAACCGTTGCACAGAAGTTAAGTTCAGGAGGGAGAACACTCAGTCGTTGGGCATAAGTCATTGAGGAGTGAATCGGGCGGTCAGAAATCTCCATGGACAACTCACGAAGTCGTGAGGACCTTAGGATCCAACGGAGCTGTAAGGTGGTTAGGAGTTGGACGAACTCACCACCCTACTATCAAGAATCAAAGTAAACCATTGATCGTGGTCAATAAGAGCCGTTGATCTTGTTTCAACTCACGTCGTTGGATCATTTCGTGAATTTAGGGTTCGTGAGTTTGGAGGGCAGACCAAATTCTTGGTTTCATCCCGAGTTGCGAGGAACATGGAAGGACATATGGACCGTTGGATCCAAGCCACGGGAGAACTGTTGGATCAGAACCTTCATGGGGTATCGCGTATCGGAGGTTCCGGGGTTGAAAGAACTTCTTTTCGACTCCAGAAGTCATGAAGTGTTGAGCGTTAAGGGCTCATAAGAACACGTAGCACACCCGATAGGTGGGGCCGCGTAGTTGACAGGTGGCGTAACAACAAGCGCCTAAAGAAAAGTGGAAGCCGGTGACAGGTGGTGGAAACCCATCGCCTGGGAAAGGAGTCAACCCATTGTTGACTTATCGCATATCGGGGACTCGTAAAGGAGGAGCACGTGGATTCAACACTGCAACTCACGAAGGTGCAAGTTGCGAGGGGTGCTAGAGTTAGGCCCTAGCCGATGGTCACTTGTAGAGGTGCTAACAAGGAGGAACCATACCCATATTGCATCTTGGGTATCGAAGGTTTGGAGAAAGAGGAATCGAGGTCATCGACTCACGAACTCGTGAGTTGCGGAAGGCGCTTGCGCTAAGGCTGGGTTGTGGTCGCATGGAGACATAAGGCTCACGCCTGGTGTTAAGTTGCACAGGGAAGGTTTTTATGAAGGACCTGTGGATCGAATTCATGAGGTTTCAATAGGGACCCGACGGAGCCAATTCGGCTCGAGGTGAAGGAAGAACAATCCTGAGTGGATCTCAACCCGAGGGTTAGGTATTTTTCTATCAGAGGGGAAGGGGAAAAAGACTTAAGGAAAAGGGGTTAAGTCAAGGGGGATTAAGCCAAGGAATATAATAATATATTCCCAAGTCCTAAGTCCTTATGCTATGATTTTATCCTAAGTTCTCAAGTGGGATACAGAGTTCCCAAGTGGTGTGTGAGTAGTTATTTGAGTGCCACGTAGGAAAGAGAGAACATGCATATTTAACCTTTGATTTTAGTGGAAAGTTCATCCATTATCATTCATTCCATAATTCTAACCATTTGTTTTGTGGTGTGATATAAGGACATAATGTGGCCCTGTTACCTTGTGAACCCTATGAATGTTAGGTGGTTTTTGGTGTACAATTCTCCTTGGGTTTCCTTGGGGAAGGATAGAGCCCTGGAGAGAGAATTGTTGAGAATATGTATCCTTGAGTATGAGATCTAGAGGGTTCCTAGACTCCTAAGTGTAGCTATATTTCCTAGAGACATAGTTCTATGAGACTTCGGGGCCGACCTATTTTGGATCCCTGGAAGGGAAGTGAGATAGCTTATGGGATTGGGGTGTAGAGAAGGGGGTACATTTCTTTATGTTTTGTAGGTTGTGGGGAATGAGAAGATGTAGGTTGGAAATGTTGTTTAAGTTTTTTACTGTGGTATAGCCATTGTTTTGCTGGTTTTTAGAACATAGTTGGATTAGATAGCCTTTTCACTAGTGGATTCATAGCCCCAACTCAGATGTGACATGTTGTTGAGATTTCTAAAACAATAGATTCTATGGTTGGGAGGAACATCCGAGGTATACAAACTGTTGGTTACTTCATAAAAAGAAAATTGATATGTTATGTATTTATTTTTTTAGTATTATGTGTATTAATATATATTCTTAATTTATGTTCTTGTGCATGAGTACATTATGCTATAATTATGCATGTTATTATAATTTATGCATTGTATGACATATTGTTATTGGGACTTCATATTGTTTCATATATAGGAAATATTCAATTTTGTATTAGAGTGAGTTATCATGATTATATGAGCCTTCAGGAAGGCTAGATATAATTAATTAATGATATCAGAGAGTTAATGAGAAAAGTAAGAGAAAATTTGAAATTTTTTGTATATGAGAGACTTAGGGTTTTAGTGACATGTTCTTGAAAGTGAGTTTTGGATGTGTTATCATGTGGCAGCAGAGACATAGGCTCAACATTGAGCCTAAATGGGCCAAATTTTACACTGAAGAAAAAAATTGTAGAGGAAATGTTTTGAAAGGAAGCCTGCAAACTATTTGACATAAGATTTTCATGAGAAATTTTGGAAAGTTTCCTATAATTTGAGTAAATTTATATTAGGGGTTGAAATCACCAATTTTAACATATGATTAAGTGATTACAACCCTAGAATTGGCCAAATTTATGAATCGCAGAGAGACCATGGTGAAAATGGGTAAAAATCCCCAACTTCTTAGTGAATCCAGGAAGAAATCATGCCCATCAATGTCAAAGAGTTGAGAATGGAAGAAATTGACAAACCAGAACTAAAAATTGTCCAAGGGTATAAAAATTATGGAGTTTCATGGAAGCCATGACAAAAAATTCAAGATTAGGCATTTTTTAAATTTGAAAAAGTTTTGAATTTTGGAAATTTTTGGGATTTTTCCATACATAGTAATGTGGAGGCCACATGTCAAGTGGCATGGTAACACTTACATGGAATTCCATGGTGGTAGGGTGGAAATCCATGATGGTGAGGTCAAGGGTATGCATTTCACATTAGAAATCCTGAATGGTAATGTGACTGCCACAATAAATGAAGTGATGAGATTCAAACCCATAAGTGGTATAGAAATTTTTAAAATAATTTTTGCAAAGTTGCAAAAAAATATGATTTGAATTACGGAAAGACACGTATATACAAGGCGATTTGGTGGTATAGGAGGATTTGTTTCCACAACTCCCTTGCATATTAACCTTCGATATCAATGAGAGTCACTAATCATTGTTCATCCTTCACCTTATAATCTAGTGAATGGGAAAGTTGCACTCTTGGGGAAAAGGGGGTGCAGGATGGGACCCACCCATTATTGCAGCCAAAGGATGGGAACCAAGGGGGGAAATGATACAGGAGGAAGGAATGTTATGTACCAAACTTTTAAGAGATAATAATAAACCAGAAGTACACACCATGTACAACAATGTGAGCGTGGAGTACAACTCCAATATAGATAATACAGACGAGTTACAAAAAAATTCCTTAAATAATAGGATAAAATCCTCCAAATATCCCCTTACATTCATACATCATAGTTCACATGTCTCTAATAATGAATGCACATGCGACACCTTTCTTATTAGCTCAACCTTATTACATATACCTTTATAGATTGAATATACATTTAACACCATATATGCCCCCCATTGGGGTCATATCATATACATTTAATCCCATATATGCCCCACTTGGGTCATAATAGGAAGCCTCATCCTATCCTTGGCCATATTGAGCACCGGGTGGTAGTCAGGTATGAGGGTTCCCCATAAAGTAAATTAAAACAAAGGAAAAGAAAGAGCAAAGATAGAAGGAAGAAGGTGATGGAGATTGATGGGGCAGGGATAAGGTGGCCAAGAGGATGACATGGAATCATCTCAGGGTGCCATGTGGACTTAGGATTCCACATCAGTAATCATGTTAGCAAGGATGCCACATAGGAAAACGTTGCCTATGTTCTTTTAAAAAAAACTATCTCTAGAGCCAAAATTGTATTTGGATCATATTAGGAGAAGAATAATTCAGAATTAGATGAATTGTTTCATGTTTTTCCATGGTTTTGGGGGATACATAATTTCCAAAGAGGGCCACTTGCCAATTATGCATTGATTTTCTAGAAAATGCAAATTAGAGGTTTTTGAAGAGAAGGGTCATGGATAATGGTAGGAAAATGGTTACTTATGAAAATTTTACATAGTGAATTAAACACAAACATGAAAATGCATAATGAATGTATTGGAAACATTCGAAATAGATTGGAGTGCATATGACAAAATAGTCAAAAATCTATTATTCTGGGCCACATTTTGGGGATTTTTGGGATTCTCGGAGGAGGAAAAGGGACCTTAGATGGAAAATATGGAAACTTTTAGTTACTAAACATTTCATGTAATAATAAAGACAAACAACTTTTATGAACTGATGTTTTTCCATAAATGCACATATCGATAGATAGCTATCTTGGCTAAAAACTTATAAGTGTGGAAAAGGGGTGAAAAAGGCCAAAGTTCACATTTCTATATTGTTGCAAATTTTGACTGGAGCATCAGATAGGAAATATGAGAGATAATGGGAGCTCAATTTCATTAGTGTTATCAAAGTCTCCTACAGAATTTTCCTTGGTTGTTTCCATATTTTCCTCTACAAGTGGAAGAATTTAGTGTCTAAGCTTAATTGCATCAACAATAAAGGTGCACAAAAGGGGTCAATTGGCAATATTTATATGGCTATAACTTTATTCTTAGAAATCAAAATTAAGAAAGAAAATAGTCATTGGAAATATATTGGACAAAAGAACCTATAGATGCACCCAAAATTTTGTATTTAGTAGTCAAATTCATAGGAAATCAGAAGGAAGATGATTGATGGACTTAAAGGGAAACATTTTGGATAATTTTATAGAATTGTTGAATTATTTTTATCTAAAAAAATTTGTTGTATGCACATTTTTTATAATTAAGGGTACATGTTGAACAAAGAGGGTTTATAATGAGAACTAGAGACATGGAAGATGCACAAAGAACTTGCAACCATGTGGAGGAAGTCAAAGGGTTGTATATAATATTGGGTAATGCAAGGACAAAGTCAAATGGGCATAAAGAAGGAAAAGAATAAAAGATATATTAAATGGAGACAATGAGAATCATACAAGGTGATGTTGTGAACTACAGAGATTAAAGTTAGATAATTATAAAATATCAATATAAGTAGAACCACATCAACACTCAACTATTACCAAGATTGAACATGTTGTAGAAGCAAATAAATAAAGAATCGGATTCAATCAAGATATCATAACACAAATTTCAAGACATAAGTTAAAGGCCCTCTAGAAGTTCTATTAGACATCATCACCATTCACCAATCCACTCAGATACAAAGGGATATGCATTATCACAGTCAGAGAGCATCCCAAGTTTGTCTCTTGTCCTACATCATAAAAGGATGTATGAGGTACATGATCTACAAGGAAAGATTAGGAATATTAAGCCTCCTACATTTGATGGTGATCATAAAAAATATGAATATGCAAAATCTTGGTTGTTGGGAATGGGGAAACACTTCCAATTGCAAAATTATTAATCAATTGTAGAAGTTAGAGTTGTAGTATACCATATTAAAGGAAAAACACCACAGGGGTGGGACCAAATCAGGTAGGTTAAAAACATTGATGAGAAGAGGATCTCATAGAGGAAGTTTAAAATTATTTTAAGAAGAAATACTTGTGAGAGAATTATTATGATAAGAAGATGAAAGAGTTTTTTGAACTCAAACTTGGAAGAATCACAATGGATGAATAAGAGAGGAGGTTTCTTGAATTGTTGAGGTATATTTTCTTCATAAAGGATGATAAGGTTCAAATCCAAAGATTTTTGAGTGGGATATCTTCTTTCTATAGTGATAAGATTCATTTTGATGAGCCAAAGAGCCTAGAAGATGCCATAAAAAATAAAAATAATATTTACGAGTAGAATAAATGAAGGATAAATTTTGAAAAGGCTTGGGATGACAACACGAAAGGTTATATGGAGAAAATAAATAAAGGGTATAAGCCACCATTTTTCAGAAATAGTTTTTAGGGATAGACAATAAAAAAATGAGCCTAAGATGATAGAATCATTTGGAAAAATGCCAAGACAACAACCCATTAAATATTGGGGATGTGAGGAATACCATATGTATAGATATTTCCCTCACAAAGGAGAAAGGATGAGGAATGTTGACAATATATAGCATGATGATACAATTGAATACATGGGAAGAATAATTCCAATAATTTATGCAACCTTGAACAACATGAAAGAATAATACCAATCTGATATGATTAAAGTTGAAGGTAGGATTGATAATCATCCCATAGCCATTTTAATTGATTATTGAGCTATCCATAGTTACGTAGATACTAATACTCTTGAGAGATTTCATTTGCGAAGAATACAACATGGAAAATATTGGTTGATTCAACTAGCCATAGAAGCTAAGAGAAGAATCAATGAATTTGTTAAGTATTGTCCAATGGACATGAATCAGACCTAACACAAAAGAATATTTGAATATCATACCTTTGCATTCATAGGAATACCTGATCAGTATGAATTGGTTGGAAAAGAATCATGTTATCATATATTTCTACAAAAAAACATTTGTGTGTCTTGATGAGGAAGGTAACTTAAGGAAATTGCATGGTATTCCAAGACCAATATCAATCAAAGAAATTTCAGCCATGGAGTGGAACAAGATTTTTAGAAAAGCATTCCATATTTATGAAACCCATATGGAAAAGAAAACTAAGGATAAAGTGACAAGTATTGAATACCATCCAGTCTTGAAATATTATGAAGATGTATTTGTGGAGATACTAGTGTTGCCACCAAAAAGAGATATTGATTTTGGTATTGATTCGGTGCCTGGATTTTCCCCAATGTCCAAGACTCCTTATAAGATGAACACACAAGAGTTGAAGGAATTATAAATCGACCTTGAAGAACTTTTCAATAAAGGGTATATACGCATAAGTGTGTCACCTTGGGGTGTCCCGGTTCTCTTTGTGGTAAAGAAGGATGGAACCTCAAGGTTGTTCATTGATTTTAGACACCTGAATAAGGTTAAAATAAGCATTGCTAAGATAAGAACAAATTCTCACGAGCTCCATAGTGAAATTGGGCGTTGGTCAATTCCTAAAACTCCATTGGATGAAAGAGTGTGTCCCCTTTGTGACACTAAGAAGGTTGAAGATGAAAATCACTTTCTCTTAGATTGTCCAGCCTATACCCATATTAGATCTCATTTTCAAAATATTGATCACACTACCAACCTTCCTAACCTCTTAATTCAACAAAAGTATGGTGATCCTGGAAAGCCTCTCTTTATTCTTTTCGAGCATAGAAACAAAATTCTAAAGAATCACAAGTAATCACTTACCATCTTAAGGTCTGATAGACCAACTAGGTCTTAGTGGACGTTAATCATCATCGTCATGATCATCAATAATTATCCTTTACCAAGGATTCATGATATATTTGATGAGATGAAATGTGAAAGGATGTTTTCTAAGATTGAATTGAGTTTAGACTATCATCATGTGAGAATTAAAGAAGAATATATCAGAAAAACAACAGTTAGAACAATATATGGATATTATGAGTTTGTGGTGATGCCATTTGGGCTATCAAATGCACACCTTATGTTAATGTGTTTGATGAATGTAATGTTCATAGAGTATTTGTACAAGTTTGTTATTTTTTTCTTGGATGATATTCTCATATGTTCTAATTCTAAAGAAGAGCACGAGAAACACTTAAGGATGGATAGGTATTGAGAGAGCATCAATTGTATGCCAATTTCAGAAAATGATCATTTTATCATAGGTAGATCCATTATTTAGGACATATTATTTCATAGGAAGGGATAGTAGTTCATCCCGAGAAGAGAAAATCCATTAGAGGATGGAAATCACCAAAGAATGTCTTGGAGGTAAGTTCATTCATGGGACTTGTAGGTTATTATAAAAGATTTTTTGAAGGTTTTTCAAAGATTGTACACCCAAACATTTATTTTTAAAACAAGGGTGTGAAGTATGAATGGACCTATGAATGTGAAGAAAGTTTTCAATGCTTGAAGAAATTATTGACAAGTGCACCAATCTTGAAGATTGTTGATCTGGATGTGAATTCCATTGTATGCAATGATGCATGCAAGGAAGGGATTGGTGGAGGCCTTACACAAAATGGGCATGTAATATGAATGAATCAAGGAAGGTGAAGGAATATGAGAGATACTATGCCACATGTGATTTAGAGTTGGAAGTCATAGTTCATTCCTTTAATATGTGGAGGCATTCTCTTGTGGGAAAAATATTTGAGTTGAGGATAGAGAATAGTGGTTTAAAATATTTGTTTGGACAACTAACAATGAATTCCACACAAATAATATGGTTGAAAACCCTTAGTTAATATAATTTTAATATAAATAATATCAAATGGAAGGAAACTAAAGTTTTATATGCACTCAGTATGAGAGTGCATGAGACACATTCTACAACCATTAGCATGTACAAGTCTAATTTAAAAGAAATAGTTTTTGAAGATGCAAATTTAGATCAACATGATTTACAAGTAATGGAATTATTACAACAAGGTAATTTACAACCAAAATATAAAGATTATGAGTTGAAAGAGGATGGATTCCACATGTACAGGTGAAAAATATATGTGCATAAATATCAAGAGATGAAAAATATAGTGCTAAGAGAAATGCACAATGTTCCTTATGCTATGAACCTAGGATATTAAAAAACAATTCCAATGGTAAGGGGTCGATACTTTTGTCCAGGAATGAAGAAATAAGTGATTGATTATATAGCCAAATGTCTAGAATGTCAAAAGGAAAATGTTGAGCATAAGCATCCATATATATTTCTACATCATTTTCCCATTCCTGAGTGGAAATAAGAAGTTGTTACCATTGATTTCATTACTAAATTTCCCATGACTATAAGGAAACAAAATTCCATCATGGTAGTGGTGGATAAATTAACTAAGTCTACACATTTTATTCTAGTTAATGTAACTCACAAGTAATCCAAAATTGAATAGATTTACATGAGGGAAATTTCCAAACTGCATGGTGTGGCCAAGGAAGTAGTTTCTGACAGAGATTCCAAGCTCACATCAAATTTCTAGAAATAATTGTTTTAAGGATTTGGGGAAAATTTAAATTTTAGCACAACATATGACCTAGAGTCAGATGGGAAAATAGAGAGGGTCAATCTGGTGATTGAGGACATGTTGAGGATGTATTTGATGGATAAACCATAAAAATGGGAATAATATTTACATTTAGTTGAATTTTATTATAATAATGGGCATCAATAAGTTTTTATGATGAGCCCATTTGAGACATTGTATGGAAGAAAGTGCAACATGCTAGTGACTTCGGACAAACCAATAGAAAAACTAGTTGTTGGGAGAGAATTTCTTAGGGAAATGGAAGAGAAAATGGTGAAAATAAAGTAGAATTTAAAGGATGCACAAGACACGTAGAAACATTATGTATAAAAGGGAATAACACATAGATAATGCAGAGTGAGTGAGCATGTGTTCTTGAAAGTGAAAGATAATAAGAGTTCACTTTAATTGGGAAGCTTCCCAAATTTGGCGACATGATATTCTAGACCATTTGAAAACATGGAGAGGATTGGTGATGTTGCATACATGCTTGCACTTCTTTCATCCATGTGCATACATAAGGTGTTTCTTGTGTCTTTTCTTAAGAAGTAGGTATATGATGCTAACCATGTAACGGATTGGATTGTAATATAGGTGTTGCAAGAGGGAGACTTCCGGGTCTAGATGGTGTGCATATTAGACACGAAGTTCAAGGTGCTTGGAAATAGATCCATATGGTGTGTAAAGGTCAATTGGACCTACTATAGTTTTGAATATTCTACATGGGAGCACGAGGATGCCATGCCGGAAGAGTACCCACAACGTTTTGAATATTTTTTTATTTTACATGTGTATATAATTGACTAATGACACTGCATAAATAATGGGGAGGGGTATGCAATTCCCTAGGTTGATGTTGAGGTTGTAAATGTACATATGTTTTTTACAGTTTGATGAAATGATATGTTTTGGATGAGAGTGATTGTGTATATACGTTTTGGGATTGAGTTCCTATGTGATATTAGGCCAAAGATATTATATGTTGAAAGGTTGGTGAGCCTCACAATGTCAGTTTTAATCACACTCAGATATATTAATCAAATACATCATTGTTGCAGACCAAGTTAGTCAACGTGTATGGGGGTATAGGACTCCAGGAGAGGGAAAGGGGGGAAGGACTTAAGGAAAAGGGGATAAGTCAAGGGGGGCTTAAGCCAAGGAATATAACAATATATTCCTAAGTCCTAAGTCATTTTGTTATAATTTTATCCTAAGTTCTCGAGTGGGAGAGCGAGTTCCCAAGTGGTGGGTGAGTATTTCTTTGAGTGCCACTTGTAAAAAAAAGAGCATGCATATTTAACTTTTCTTCTTAGTGTAAAATTCATCCATTATCAGTTATTCCATCATTATTACCATTTCTTGTGGGTTGTGAGATAAGGAGCTACTATTACCTTGTTACCTTGTATATCCTAGGTGGGTTTGGGTGTACCATTCTCCTTGGTTTTCCTTGGGGAATGTTGGAGCCCTCTAAGGAGATTTTTTGGGAATACGCTTATGTAAGTGTGAGCCCTAGAGGGTTCCTTGAGTCCTAAGTGCAACTAGAGTTATTGGAGCCATAGCTTATTTAGAATTCTTAGTTGTCATGTGTTGGATCCCTGGAATGGAAGTGAGACAGCCCAAGGGACCATGGTCCAGAGAAGGAGGTACATTTCATTGGGTTGTGTAGGATGTGGGGAATGGGAGGTTATAAGTTGGAATTTTTGTTGGAGTTTGGTACCTTTGCATAGTCATTTTTGTGCTAAATTTTATACCATAGTTTGTTTAGATATAATTTTCTTTGGTGGAGTCATATCCCTATCTCAAGGGTGACCTACTATTGGGAGAGATAGAATAGAAAAGTATATGGATGGGAGGAACGTCTAAGGTATTCATCCAATTGGTGATTTCATAAAAATATAAGTGATATGTTATGTTTTTATTTGTTTAGTATTATGTGTATTTATATATATTCTTAATTTATGTTTTTTTGGATCAATACATTGTGCTATAATTATGCATGTTATTATAATGTATGCATTGTATGATATGTTTTTTTTGGGCCTGCATTTTGTTTCATATACGAGGCATATTTAAGTAGGTATCAGAGTGAAGTATAAGGATTATATGAGCCTTCAAGAATGATTTATATAGTTAATTAATGGTATAAGAGAATTAATGAGGAAAAAAAGAGAAAATTTGAAAATTTCCATATATGAAAGAGTTCGAATTTTAGTGGCATATGCATAGAAGTGAGTCTAGGGTGTGTTATAATGTGGTATTAGAGCCATAGGTTCAATATTGAGTTTACATGGGCTAGAGTCTATGTTGAAGCATAAATTTACAAAGGAAGCCTCCAAACTATTTCACAAAAGATTCCCATGAGAAATTTCAAAAAGTTTCCTATAATTTGAGAAAATTGAGACCGAGAGTTGAAATTCCCAATTTTAACCAATGATTGAGTGGTTACAAGACTAGATTTGGCAAAAGTTATGAATTGCAGAGCGACCACAAATAAATTAAGTAAAAATCCCCAATTTCTAAGTGAATTCAAGAGGATTTCATGCCCAAAAATGTCAAAAGGTCAAGTATGGAAGAAATTGGTCATTTGCAGAAATAAGTAGGCTGTAGGAAGCATAATTACAAAGTTTCATGGTGGACATGACAAAAATTTCAAAATTAGACATTTTTGAAAATTTGGAAAAATTTTGAATTTTGGAAAATTTAGATATTTTTCTATAAATGATGATGTGGAGGCTACATGTTAAGTGACATGGCAGTGGTGACATGGCCTACCACAATAACATTTTGATTATGATGGGGTTGAGAAAACACAAAATATTTTTAAAAAGAAAATCTACTTTTCTTAATATAGCTTATATGATATATTGTTTATTTTCATAGTAATTGGATATCAATAAGTGAATATCTTATTTTTTTCTTTTCTCAATTTCTCAAAAATATAGATTGTGTTTTTCTAAATCATATTTTAAATAATGTATTAGAGAAATGTTTTACCATGGACCTATTGCATTTTATTTGCTTCATTATCAACACCCATGTCTATGGTATTTATCCTCCCTTCATATTTCTATATAGATGCCAAGAGTGAGACTGAAGTTGGAATTGAACATTGAGGAATTATTGAACAAATGTCATCAAGGATAAAATGAGTTTAATTACATCACCTTTAAGTAACAAAATATTTTTCATATCTATATTTCATAAATTCAAGAATACTTCTCTTTAATTTGAAATGATTCACAAATAAGAATCGGTAATAAATCCTTACAAATCTACCTTAGCACAATATCATAGCATCTTAATGGACTTCAAAAGAAATTATACAAAGATGAATCCAGGGCATCCATTCTTTGAAACCAAGTTGGTTATTGTTGAATATTTACAAGAAATATCTTTAAGTTGGAAATCTATGGGAAAACATGATGCCCAAACATATTGGAATAAATTTGATTTGAATTTTCATTTTGAAGAGAAACATTTGTGTCTACTTCAAATCACTCATAAAAGATAATGGATTTCATTAAGAATGAAACATGATGTACAATTATTTTAGACACCTCATAGTGCATGAATCATATCCTTATTGACATATGGTTGATGTGTGATCTTCTAATGCAATTTGATTTATTAATTTCATCCAACTAACTTGTTTCAAGCTATGATTAAGTTATACCGGTTACAAGTGAAAATTTCCTAAAAAGTAATAAGGATCCTCGATTTTATGAATTAACTAAATAGTCCTCACTCAATTTTTTTTTATATATCAATTCCCCTCTAACATGCCTTCCCACTATATGTCATTGAAAATTATCCTACTTGAAGTTTCTTTTGATTGGCATTAAACATATAACTACCATGTACATAAGAATGAATAAGAAAACCATGGGCATCTTGAATGGAGTCTCTATTAATTATTCATGTACCATGCAAAAAAACAACTCCCCTCAAGTAAAGAAACCATCCATATTTACTTGGACATATCCTTTCCATGCTTTACCATATGCTAATCACTATTAGTCCATTAGACATCAAATATTTTTGTGATGAACTTTAGATATCATAAATTGATTTAAGTTTTGGATTTAATTTTTTTTAAGTTTGATAAAATTGACATCAATATATTGTAACTAACCAAAATCAATAATTAAAAAAATATCTCTTAAAGTACTTTAAATATCTTTACCTTCGCATGGGGACCATTAATTTTTTTTTCTATATCTTAGAAAAATATTATTTTGTGTTTAGAGATAATACATGTTTACTTCCTATAAAAAAAATTGCAATGCACTCTTTTTTGCCAAAGGATAATACATGTTTACTTAGTATAAACATTTTTATTTTGAGTGGTCTATTTCTCTAGTATATCACTCTTAGTGTCTCTTAGTGTTCAGGTGTAAGTCAAAATAAAAGTGGAAATTAACTGTGATATAGGAGTCAAGCAAGGTTGCCCCCTATCCCCTAACTTTTTTGGCATTTATATTGGCAAGTTAGAATATTGTTTGAAAGTCGCAGGTTGTGTTGGACCAACTCTTGCTAGTATATCAATTGTCGTTCATCTCTATTCTGGTGATATTTTTCTGATGGAAATGAATCCCTGTGAACTTAGTAAGCAACTTAGAATCTATAAGGACTTCTATTCTAATACAGGTATTACTGTAAAAATTGACAAACCAAAGGTTATGATCATTAAATCCAACAAGATCACCTAAGATACTTTTGTATATGAAAACAATATTTTGCAGGAAGTTCCTTCGTACAAGTATCTTGGAATTGATATTCATCACAACTTCAATTGGAACTACAACATTGAGAAAAGGATAAATCAAGGGTGAAAATCTTATTATGGGCTTGCAAATAATTACAAAATTAGTAACCTTTAGCTATGGGATAACAAAAAGCTCCTCTTTGAGACCTTTGTCACTCATATTATCTTATATGGATGTGAAGTTTGGGGATGCAATATCTTTGGAGAATCCTCAAGAAAGATACAACATATCCAAAAGAATGTTATAACTTATAATCACATAATTAAAGACAATACACCCTATCATATCTTCCTTATAGAAGTGATTTGTTCTCCTATTGAGACCATAGCTACGATTGGGTACTTAATGTACAAGAACAAGATAAACAACATGGATGATAAGAGGCTCCCCAAAATTGTTTGTCTAGACAAAATCACTAACGGATCAAGGAAGGATGACATAATGATGCCAAGTCTTGGCTCAATCATTGGGGGAATAAAAAATAAGTTATTATGCACAATAAGGATGATATTAAAAAGATTGGAAAAGTTTAAGGCAAACTTATGGCACCATAAAAAATTAGAAGATAAAGGAAAACTAATATATTATAAGGAAGTGGTTAACCCTAATCTTGAAGATCAAAAATATCTCTTTGTTTTGACTAGTGTAAAGAAAAAATCAATATTAAACTAATTTTCAATTGCTAAAATAAAAATTAATTTTCATAACTTTCATAATTAAACTTGGTGTTGGACAATCCCCCAAACACCCTCCACATTTATGACACCTAGAAAATTGAAAATAAAACATTAACACTGTTAAAAATATTTTATTATTATTTCAACCTCCAACTAAGATGAAACAGAATACCCTACTACTAAATACAAAGTCAACATTGTTTAATGAGAACTTGGGAATCCTTAGGTTCATATCCCAAACTAAATAGCCTAATACTAAACATAAAGTCAGCATTGCCATGAATTGATTAATCAGAACTTGGGAATCCTTAGGTTCATGCCAGTTCAATGAAGTAAGCACCGTCATGAACTGATTAATCAGAACTTGGGAATCCTCAGGTTCATGCCAGTTCAATGGACCTTCGTCGATGTGACAAAGTAAGCAAGTCAAATGCTAAGTCTTGCAAGCAAGCATTAAGTATCCTGCTAAGTAGTATATCCTTAGGTTCATGCCAGTTCAATGAAGTAAGCACCGTCATGAATTGATTAATCAGAACTTGGGAATCCTCAGGTCCATGCCAGTTAAATGGACCTTCGTCGATGTGACAAAGTAAGCAAGTCAAATGCTGGTCACGAGGGATAGCTCGAACGGCAAAGACGTGCGTACACTTTCTCAGGTTGGGGAGAGGTCACGAGTTCTAGCCTGGCTACGAGTCTTTCGGACTGTTGCTTTCCACCCCATATCATCCACTATGTGAAGAAGTATCGGAGTGGGTTCTCAGCTGGTTAACTTCCATCAGGAAAAAAGCAGGTCAAATGCTAAATCTTGCAAGCAAGCATTAAGTATCCTGCTAAGTAGTATTGAATGTTGCGTTTGGGTGAATATGCACCATCAGATTTGCATACCTACCATTACGCTGCATTGAATGCTGCTTCTGGATGAGTATGCATCGTCGGATTGCATACCCACCCTTACGCACCAGGGTCGATATTCGTCGCTGTCATTGAAGCTCACCAATTATGGCCGTTTAACAACCGCACACAATTGTTTATGATGCTTAATGCTAAGCCTTGCAGCCTCAGCAATTGATTAATCAGGGCAGTTTTTTATCACTGCCAGCTCGCTGAAACTTACGCAAGTGAAGTAACTTTTGTACCTAGTTTGGGTATTAGTCACGTTCACTTTGAACAAATTATATTATTGTATTCGTATAGGGCGATAGACGCGTTTTCATAAATTCGGTGAGACCTCTCGGAAAGATCAACAAGTGCTTTGAATATGGATCGCATGAAGTTAATGTGTTGTGTATTGATGGTGTTATTTAGCTTGTTCTTGGAAACAACGACTGCAAGAAGCTTCCATGTTCTAAACTCAGGTACTTCTATTTATTTTTCAAACTTTTTCTTGCTGTATTTATAGTCTTTTTCAAATTTCATATAGATTGCATTTTAATGGATTAAATTGGTTAATTTGTTGGGTTCAGTGTTATTGGATATTTAGTTAGTTTCATATCGTTGGTTAAAACTCCCAAATAAAATGGTTCAGAAATACCATCACGAAAGAAGCATCCGTGATTTTGGATTTCAGAAAAACATTAACAAGAAAAAATCATCATTTATTAGAATATTTAACCTATAACTATAATTTTTCAAATGGCCAGGGACTCGTCATCTTATTAATGTAATTATTAATGTAAAGGGCGTTTCTTCGATCAAATAAACCATTCAACGTTCTAAATGCTTGAATTTTTGGAAAATCGTGCTAAAACTACTTCTGGTATACTTGGTTCCTTGTTATTAGAGTAGTCATTATTTATCATTTATGATTAATTTCGTAAAGGGTAAGATGCTACATGGATAACTCCAAAATTGAGATGGAGAGAATTTATTTATTTTGAAATTTATTTTTATGTGGAAAGAAATTTTAGGAGTTAAGTTTATGGTAAATTAATTTTTTATTTTATTTATTTAAAAATATTCAATTTTTAAGCCGATAAGTGTATGGATTTTTAACTACATATAAGTTTTTAATTAATAGAATTTCATATGCCTGAAATATTTTTGGTAATTATAACAATTAAAATATTTTTAGTGGTCACTAGCAAATATTAACTTCTTTGAATGACAAAAAAATTAGGTTGACTATTAATGATTATCATAACAATGACGGATTCACAAGAATTTTAAGTGTTCTATTGCATTTAAATTTAAGTATTTTAATGTGATTATATTATTTTTAACAAATATCCATGCATTTTTAATATAAATATCATTTAAATATTTTTTTTTTAAGCTTGCCAGGACCGCCTGGGCGTTTCAATTAAACATGCACGGTAATGAATTGTCTACGTTGCCATTTCAATTTAGGGTGCCATTGTAATTTTAGGTTTCAATTAATCCGGGATGTGAAAGGTGGGATGATCAAGAGTTTCAATTAACCAGCCTATATCTCTTTTCTTGCCGAAATTTTTATGCTTTGCAGCTGCCTAAGCCAGCAGCGGTGTTAACTTCGCAGTTGCCGGAGCCAAGGTCTTGATCCTGGTTTCTTGACATCCAGGAAGATCGGGCCTCCTATGACTGCATTTTTAATGTTTTGATCTTAAGATTACGGTTAGGGTTAGGGTTATCATTATCTTAGCATTTTATAATTTTCTGTGTTGTTTGGATTTGGTAACAATTAATTCTCAAGAATAGATTTAGATTCTATCATTTTGCATTGGTTACAATTAAATAGACCAAGTTAGAATATGGATAGGGATTGCATTTATTATTCAATTTCTTATAAATGTATATAAACAAATTTTTAGAGACAAAAAAAGATTGAGTATGAGTGAGTTGATGTAATCTCCATGATCTAAATAATAAGACAAGGGATGTCTATGCTTGATGAATGTAACCCAAACTTTGGGTAAACCACGTAAAACCCTGTGTTTTCTTTTCTATATGATTGTTAGTATCAGAGACCTGGTTGAAAAAACGTCAACTTCTCAGAAAAGCGAGAAATAAAATCTGTATAAGTATGCGTAAATTTATACATCCTCTCAAGTCCCTCCTCTCGAATGGTACGTAAATTTATAATTCCAGAAATTTCCACAGTTGAGTAGGAGGAACAGTGCTTAAATTTGATAAGATTTCCGCACTCCACTCCAGTGTTGCGTGAGGTGCGGCAACGACTCCATTAAATAAAAAGG
>SNQJ01S0061752.1:22163-41757 GCA_010110895.2 Picea sitchensis | reverse complement strand
AGAGAGGAATATAGAGGGAGGGAGGGAGGGAGGGAGGGAGGGGGAGAGAGAGAAGGAGGGAGGGAGGGGGAGAAAGAGAGAGTTATTTATCATTAAGAAAAACAAACACATGTTTTAGAATTCTGCACACACTTTAGGAATACATGCACACATTAGAAATGTGTGTGCATTCCTAGAGCGCAAGCATGTTATTTTGAATTCAATTTTTTTGGGGCAAGAGTGAAAACTTTAGCATACATCTATGATGACTTGATTTCCCCCAATTTATGTTTAGGATGACAAACCTAATGGTTCTCTCTACAAATTGATAAAAACCTTCATTTTTGTGAATACATCTCTATATATTTTTCTTTGACGTTATTTTTCTATAGGATAAATAATTCGATTATTTACAAAACTATGGACATAGATAGTCATTCCAAATATCTATTTTTTTTTAATTAATATTGTTTACTATTTTTAATCTATTTTTGTCTTCGCATGTATTAAAATACTAGAATACATACATCTCTTATTTCTACTATAACTTTTTATCGACTTAACCATTAGAGACTAATATATACTATCTTAAAAAAAATAGTTTTGATCATGTTAAGACCCTCTTAACCTGCACGAACAAAAGACATAATTTCAAGGATATGTTGACTCTGATAATTTTTAAAATATATAAAATTACTATCATAAATTTCCAAAAAATACACCGCACAGGAAAAATGAGTTCTCTACAAGTATGCAAGTTTTTGGAACTAAATTCCATCGTTAAGGTACTCAACATATGCATGAACAAAAACATATACCTTATAATTTGTTGGAAAAATAAGATACCACTATTAGAAATAATCAAATTTGACATAGTTATTTACAATTTCTATGAATAAAAGTTGTATATTCGAAAATTTCATATTCTTACACCATATTCAAATTAATTGTAAAAATACCTGGAATAACCCCTCAAGTTAACAGATTGGCATTTTTTCAGCATTGCAGCTAACACATTATGAGATACAATCATTAACTTGTCCTCACTCCAACATATTTTCATTTTAATTTTAAATTATTAAATCATATTTATATTTTCCATTATATTGAAGAAATATTTTATTACTAAATAAATTTATAATAACATAAGATTCAATTAAAAATATATATCTTCATTTATTAATAAAAACTTGTTAAACAAGTGTTGCATGGTAGCGTAGTCCCTGCCAGGTTGGGATGGGAGTAAATGCGACCTAGTACAGACACGTGGCTAGAAAGTTGAAATACATGTGGTTTGCATGAATAACATAGTATTCCCGAATTAGTTCTTCCTAAAAAATATAAAAAATTATCAACATTTGAAAGGTTGTTGAACACAAAAAACTTAGCATTATCGAATTAGTTATCTTTAAAACAAGTGCTCCTGGACACAAAAGAAATTGAAACTTATGAAATTATAGGTTCCTGGATAGCATAAATTATACATACCAAAAATGTGATTTTATAAAGTAGATATTTAGTTTTATACATAGGAAATATGTACTTTTATAATGTATCGTGGATTGTCGAGCTGGCAGGGTCAAAATTGGGCCTCTGATCTTCAATGCCCTACAAATAGAACTGACAATTCTACGATACACAAATTGAGAAGCGGAGTTGCGAACTATAGAAATTTATCATAAATTAATAAATTATACATACGAAATATGTACTTTTATAAAGTAGATATTTAGTTCTATACATAGGAAATTTGTATTTTTATGAAATATGGGGATGAGATTTTATAGAGCATGCACGAAGGCCTCATTGCATACTTAGCCAGTTTTTGGATCGCGGGTTCTCAGGCTGGCGGGCTCAAAATTTGGCCTCAGATGTTGCATGCCCTACAAATAGGATCGACAGTTCCACGATATACAAAATGAGACGTAGAGTTGCAGACTTTAGAAATTTACTAGAAATTAATAACGTTTGTTACATATCTCTGGAAATTACATGAACATTTAAAAGCATATAATAGAATAGTAATAACGTTTGTTACATAGGTTCGTGGATAAAAAAAAAAAAAAAATTTAGCATTGTCGAATTAGTTTGCTTTAAAACTAAGGCTTTTCTTGGACAAAAAAAATATTGCATTGCCGAATTAGTTTTCTTTGCACACGTTTTATAGAGCATTCATGGAGCACTCATTCCATACTTAGGTATTTTTTGGATTGTGGGTTCTCGGGTTGGTAGATCGTGGGTTCTCGGGTTGGTGGGCTAAAAAACGGGCCTCTGTTGTTTCGTGCACTACAAATAGCACCGAGAGTTCCGTGATATACAAATTGACAAGCATACTTGCGAACTATAGAAACTTATTATAAAATAAATAATGTTTGTTACATATCTCTGGAAATTACATCAACATTTAAAAGCATACAATATAATAGTAATAACATCTATTACATAGTTTCATGGAGGAAAACACAAAGAAATTAGCATTCCCGAACTAGTTTTCTATAAAGAAAAGGGTTCTGGACACAAGAGAAATCGAAATCTATCAAAGCATAGGTTCTTGGACACCCAAAAACTTAGGATACAATAGAATAATAAGAACCTGGTTCAAGAATTTTTTTTTATCATACAACAGGAGACAAGAAATGTAGCAGATCTGAATTAGTTTTCTTTGGAACAAACAAGAAAGGTTCTTGGAAACCAAAAATTTAGTATACAATAAAGGCATTGTCGAATCAGTTTTTTTTGGAATTTATCAAAAATTAATAATGTATGTTACATGTTTCTAGAAATTTAAATGCGTTTTTCATATAGACTAGGATTAGGGCTCTCGCGGACCATAAAAAGTAATAAGTACAAGAATTAGGAACATCAAAAGAAGAAGTGTGCAATGGTAGAGAGGAAGACCTGAAAAGAAGAAATTGGAAGTTATGAGTCTTTGGTTATAGTTTTATATTTAAAGAGGTCATAAGTGGATTGATAAAGAAAACAATATGACAACATAGAGTTAAACTGAGTTGATGAAGAAAACAAGATGCCAGTATACACTTACTATGAAGCCGATGCATTTTTGTTGTTGTCGTCGATGGTCAGTGAACTCCTATTGACAGGTTGTAGCCATTTCTGGATGAGGTTGTCCATTCTCTGTTGGAACCATTCTTCGATGTATCTTTTCATGGGGACCGTGTTGATTTATTCCCATATTTCTATGTCATAAAGGTCATTTTCTAATTTCCTTAGATCCATTGAAATACTATGCAGACTCTGTTCAATTTCTTCATTATGTTTCGCATAGTCCATTACCCAGCGCTCGTGCTCATCTAGATGATGTTCAAGTATGTCATAAAACTTTTCAAAAGATAAGCCCTTTAAAATATCAACTTGTTCCTAGAAGGATTCTTTGGTGATTGATAAGGATTTGAGAATTAAGTTTGGATATTGAACCTCATTGGTAGTTTCAACTAAGTCCATCTGGAGAAGGATTGTGAATAAGTCTTCCTTTTCTGATATGACTTGTTTACATGATTTGACAATGAGCTCCAGGTTGTTAACTTTCTTTTGCCAGCATGCTTTTACTTTTTTGGTCCACTTTGGGGAGGGGAGTTTCTCTTGTCTTCTTTTTAGTGTCGATGTGTTGAAGTCATAGTTGGCAAAATGGGCCAGCACCTGATCACATAAATTTTGTTCATTTTTTAAATTTACCTCCAAATTTTGTAGGAAATCATTGTCCTTCTTTCTAAAGGAAACTACATTTTGCGATGTTTCTCAGGCTTCAGTAACTAGTTTCATTCTCTTGTTGATTTTATTCTCTACAAGGGATCTAGAGCATGCAAGGAGGGTAGATGATACTTTCATCTTGGCTGTAGTGGTAGCAGGCACGATTTTTGCCAAAGGACTGGCTAATTCTGGGGTTGCAATGAAAGCATGCTCAAATTTGTTGAGGCGGTCTTTCAGATTGGCATTTTCTATCTCAATTCCTCCAATGGAATCACGGATAATTTCACCGGTTACCTGGTGAAATGAGGAGATTTGGGACGACCGCATTTCCCTATAGTTAATCTCTGTGCTATATTTTCCTTTCATGTTTGTTACATCTCTCTTTTCAATGACCATACTTTTAGATTGGATGTCAAAAATAGCGCTCTAGATTATGAAGGATTCATCTACGTCAAAAAAGTTGGTCTCAGATATTTCCACCGCATATGACCCAATTTTCTGCATGTGCTCAGTTTCAATATGAAGTTGCAGTTTTCCACTTTCAATTTCGGGTTCCTCCGCCTGCCCTACATTGTTTTTTCACTTCTTCGTCAGTGGAATTTTGTGAGAAATATCAATATTTATGCGAGTAGGGTTCTTATCTCCTCCTCCGTTCGAAGATTTTTGGGTTTCTTTCTTACTGGGGTGGACCGTCGAAGCGATGCTCCGTGATTTCTTTCTCTTTGGATTGTTGGCGGAGGACTGGGTACTGTTCTCACCAGATACTTTTCCACGTTGTCTGTAGAATTCAATCGTGCTTTGCAATGTCTCTGTGTTGCAATCAGAAGAAGCAGGATTGCTGTCGACATTGTCCCTATCTTGGGTCAGGTTTCTATGAATAAAAGAGGTGTTAAAGCCAACAACCAATAAATGTTCTCAAAAAATTCCATTAGAGTCAAACCCTTTTAGCCTTTCAGCGTACGTTAGGTTCAATTTCTTGAAATGGGCGACAAACTCGTCAATCTTGTTGATGTTTCTACACACAAAGTCTCCGACTTTCTAGGGCAGAGGAATGAATTGTTTTTTTTTTCTTGTCATGGAAAAAATGCAACCAGTGGTTGTATTGCCTTGCTATTTATGCAACAAACATCTTGTTTGTGATGTGGCATGGAAGGAAGGCAGGATTTTCCTTAGAGCCAAATACCATGAGGACACTGTGATTTTCCTCTTGCTCAAGTCTTCCCTTCCTGTTCAAAAACTTGGTTGCCTGGCCAGACATCCACGGAGCATCCTTGCCTAACAGTAAATCTTTGAAAACTGAGACTAACACATTAAAAAATTCATAAAAACAATGGGAGGAATTGTGCCTCCACAGGGCCTCATACCAGAATGTTACTCGGTCGAATCCACAGTTTATTTTATTGGAAAGAGAAAGTTTTGGAAACAGGCAACAATGTAGAATTGCGAAAATCAAGTAGGATGACATATAAAATTTATTCGATTCTTTGAATCGTGACAAATGGTAACAAAGATCAATGGAAATTAGCTTCCCCAAATTGAAAATGTATTGTTCCTTGTCTGTGAAATAAAAAATATAAATAATTATATGGGAAATGCTTGTCATGGATGCCTATCCCGTTATTCTTGTAAATAACCAATCAATTTCCCGAAATGGATTTCTAAAGGAACTTACCTTCAACCTTGTGATATATTCAGGAATTGTTGTCAGGACTTCGAGAAAGTTGGCTAAGATGTCTAACCCATTATGATGTTTTTATAGAAACTTCTTGCAGTTTTTTCCTTTAAACGTCAATGTTGGCTCCTACAATTTTAACATCTCGCGGAAGACCTGAGGTGAAAAAGAAACATGAGAATGGTAGTGCAATGGAATAATTATTTGGCATGGAATATATTTTTTGGTGCACCAAGAGACCACCTCCTTACAATAAAAAACCTTAGGGACACATCCTGCACGAGAGATTCCAGAGGTCCAAATCACTTTGTTCTAGGCAGAATGGGATGAATAGTAAAGTGTGCCCTGGACTACTGGAAGTTATGGTTGTTGTGTGCAAACATATTTACTATATCTCCACAAAACTGTTGTCAACCTGCTGCCATAAGTCCTATAAGAAAGTTTGTTTGCTCCAGACGATGAATGAAATGAAAAGTTGGAAAGGATAATATAACCCTGCGCAAATTTTAGTCCAAAGCATGTGAATGGGAAATGCCCTCGAGACTTTCGTTGATTAATGACAATTTGGACGGTTGTTGCATGATGCATTCTTAACATTAAACACTAGTAATTGCATACATAGAAATGCGAACATGACGGATATTGTAATGAGCGATTAAGCATTGCAGATTTCTTGAGCATCCCAACACGATGACGCGTGTTCAAGATGAACAATCGGAAGGGACAAAATAACTCTCCTCACATCTTGGTTTAATGCATAATAAAGGGATATATCCTCAAGCGATTCTCCCATTAATGACAATGTTGGTGGTTCCTGCATGGTCAGCTGTTAGCATGAAAGGTTTCTAATTGCATAGTAAGAAAGTAAGGAGGTCGTGGGCACGGGAAAAAACAACTGCAAAATAGGGTTGCAAGGTACAACCGTTGAAGGTGAGGGCGTGAGGGTCAACATTTATTTCTCAGAACTTTTTGAGTGTAATACACATAACGAAAAAGAGGGTATGGTAGGACAGCCCAGAGGGAAATTTGTATATGACTAGTAAGAGCATAACTAATGTATATTAGGAAGGACAAGAAGTTATTGGGGATGCAAGGCAATGAGAGATACTTTGAAACAATTGTGAGTTGTGGTAGAGTGAAGCTTGCGAGTTTGACAATCTCGCACTGGAATTGTAGATCACAGAAGTTTTGAGTAAAAGATGTACATGACACAACAAGAAGCAGAGTTTGAAAACACGAACCCACCAACCATGGCCATAAAATTGGCCAAGTATGGAAAGAAAAAATGGTCATTCGGATTCGTCGTGTGATTATATAGATGGAGATAAAGATATGTCAACCCACCAATGTTGGAACCCACGATAATAGAAACGCGATTAAGTATATAAACACAAAGCGATAATACAAGAGAAAAAGGACCAAGGAGTCCCTGGTGGAATTGTAAATCATGAAAAATTTGAGTGCAATATGTATATCACGGAACAAGAAGTAGCAAAGTTAGAACGCGCCAACCCGAAACAATGACTAAGAATTGGATATTTCATGAACCCATGAACATGAGCATCCAAAATAGGGTCACAACGTATGCCCATAACACGTGAGGCCCCGAGGGTCAAATTGTATTGTTTGGAACATTTCAATGCATAATCTATAACACAGAAGAGTGGACGATGTCAAAACCTAGTAGTCAATTTCTATATTGTGAAGGGTTGGACGTGAATTGTTTCGTATTATTGTGTGTAGCTGTCACTTGTAAGAGTCAGTAGTAAGAGCATAACCAATGTATATTAGGAAGCACATTTGTGAACCGTGGTACAGTGAAGCTTGCGAGTTTGAAGAGTCTGCAGTAGAATTGTAGATCATGGAAGTTTTAAGTGCAATATGTACATCAAGGAACAAGAAGAAGTAGAGTTCGTGACTGCCAACCTGGCAACCGCGACCATAAAATTGGCTAAGTATGGAAAGCTAATGATTATATAGATGAAGATAAATATGGAGATAAATATGTCACCACGCCAATGCTGGAACCCGATATCATAGAAAGGAAACTAAGTATATAACTAGAGAGCCATAATAAAGGGGAAGAAGAAAAGGGAAAAAGGACAAAGGAGTTTGCAGTGGAATTGTAGATCACAAAAAGTTTTGAGTACAAGATGTGAACCCGGTAGTCAATTTATATATTGCGGAGGGCCGGATGGAAACCGAGAAGTGAAAGAGACTTTGAAACATTTGTGAACTATGGTACAACAAATCTTGATGCCAACCCGAAAAAGTATTCAAGAGTTGCACATTTCATGAACCTGGCAACAGGAGGATCCAAAACAAGATGACAACGTGTCTGTAGAAGGCGCAAGTTCCCAACGTTCAAATTCTATCGTTCTGAACATTTGAATGCATAATCTGTAACATAGAAGAGCGGACAATGTCGCAATCTAGTAGTCAATTTGTATATTGCAGAGGATGCGATGCCAACTATTTCGTACCTCTATGTCCAGTTGTCACTACTAGGATATAATTTAGTATTGAAAATAATTTTTTAGATACTATTAGATACTTCATAGGGATTAGCATTCGCAAATAATGGAAATCTCCACCCCGCCAGCCTTGCATTCCATTTGTCAATTTGTATATCGTGGAACTGGAAGCGTTGTTTGGAGGACATAGAACAATAGAAGTGCAATGTTGAGTCATCTAGTCTGCAGGTCCACTTGTCATTTTGTATATTGCAGAATTTTGGGTGCTATTTGTAAGACATGCAACAATGGAGGCCCAGTTTTGAGCCTGCGCACCTGAGAACCGATGATCCAAAATGTCGCTAGGTAATGCATAATCCTTACATGCTCTATAAGATATCATGTCCATACTTTATAGTCTCGTAATACACGAGAATAAAAAAAGGGAAAAAGGACGGAGTGGTTCGCAGTGGAATTGTAGATCACAAATTTTTTGAGTGGAAGATGTATATAACATAACAAAAAAGAACAGAGTCCAATTGTGCCAACTCGGCAACCACATGCATAAAATTCACTAAGTATGAAAAGGAACAATGGGCATTCCAATTCACCATGCGATCATATAGATGGAGATGAAATTGGCGCCAACCCAACAACCGTGGACATAAAATTGGCCAAGTATAGAAAGCAACAACAGTCTGTTGGATTCGTCGTGTGACTATATAGATGGAGATAAAGATATGAAAACCTGACAACCTTGGGGTTGCACATTTCGTGAACCCCACAACAGAAGGATCCAAAATAGGATGAGAAGGTGTCTGCAGCAGATGCGAGACCCCAACATTCAAATTGTATCACTTCGAACATTTGAAGGCATAATCTGTAACACGGAGGAGCGGACGATGTCAGAATCCCATAGTCAATTTCTATATTGCGGAGGGTGAAATCCAAACTGTTTCGTACCTCTCTGTTCAGTTGTCGCTACTAAGAGTTAATTTAGTATTGAAAATAATTTTCTAGATACTGTTAGATACTTCAGAGGGATTAGCATCCGTAAACAATGGCAGTCTCCACTCTGCCATCCCTACATTCTATCTGTCAATTTGTATATCGTGGAACTGGGAGCACTATTTGGAGGACACAGAACAATAGAAGTGCAATGTTGAATTGGCCAGTCGGCAAGTCCTATTGTCAATTTGTATATCGCGCAATTCTAGGTGCTATTTGTAGGCAACAAAACAATGGAGGCCCAATTTTGATCCCACCCATGTGAGAACCCACGATCCAAAATGTTTCCAGGTATCAAATTTTGAACCATTGCTGAGTTCTCACCAGTGAAGGCATAAATTGCAGATCATAGAAGTATCTTTTGTGCCACTATGTCCACTTGTCACTAGTAAGAGCATTGTTGATGTATATCAGGAAAGAGGCGAAGTTGTTGGGGATGGAAAGAAGAAACAAATACGTTGAACAAAGTTAATGTATACGAGGACCCCGTGGTGGAATTGTAGATCACAGATGTTTTGACTGCAAGATGTATATACTAGAATGATAAGAAAGTGGGTTCGCAAGCACCAACCCCGCATTGGTAGCCATAAAATTGGCTAAGTATGAAAAGGAACAATGGTCGGTTAGATCCATTGTGTGAGGATATAGATGGAGATGAAGACATGTCAGCCCACCAACTCTGGAACTGGATACCATAGAAAGGGCAGTAATTATATATCCAAAAATTGATAATGAGCGGGAAGAAGAAAAGGCCAGTTCGTATGCACTGATCTGGTAACTACGACCATAAAATTGCTTAGCTATGGAAAGGCACAGCGGTTGGTCGGATTCGTCATGTGAAGATACAGATGGAGATGAAGATATGTTAGCCCGCGAACCCTGCAACCGCTCATCATAGAAAGATGACTAAGTATAAAAATTGAAAGCCATAATGACGGGAAAGCAAAAGGGGAAAAGGGATAAGTATCTGACAGTCGAAAAAACATTTTTTTCTCTATTTATTAATGGAAATTTTTTCGAATCCCTGCTGGCTTCTCACTAGTAAAAGAATAAACTACATATCACTGAAGTTCTTTGGCTACAATATGTATTATGACGGAACAGGGGACATAGGTGCTCGGTACCGCTAACCCGAGGCCTGGTAGCCAGATAACTGACTAATTGTTGGCCAAAAGAAAGGTTTGATATGTATTTCAATAGTATTCAGACTAGTATCTATCAGTGGAGAAATTTTTTATATTTATCTTAACAGTATTCATACTAATATATATTAATGGATTGTTTCTGTTTCAAATGCAAATGATCTGCCAATTTGTAGGATGCTCTTCGGTTCGCAAATTTCATTGAAACCATGAAAATTTTGACAGCAAGATGTACATAGTGCAAGAACAAACATGAAATTGCATTGTGGTCTCAATGATATAAACTCCTTACCATCTATTCATCTTGTATTCCTTTCAATGACATGAAAAAATGTCGGCTCTCCATAAACATCAATATCTAAATTAAATTAAATGCAATCAAAATTTGGTGTCACTTAAGTAATTAAGACAACTTCAATTGTTCCTTTATTAATGCCAAGTTTTTCGAATGCTTGGTCAGTTACAAGCAGTTAAAGAACAAACCATGCTTTATTTTGATTGAAGTAGTGGGTAGGAGAAAGAAAAGCTTTTCGTTCATGCTTAATGACACAAGGGAATAAGGTAGAATATACAATTAAAACAAATACCAGAAATTCGAAAACACTATTAAAAAATAAACATAAATTATTATATATTCAAATAAGATGGGTTACAAAATAAAGCTGAGGTTATTTGCGACAACGATTGTGATTTCGCTTGCCGCTGACCAATAAACAATATTTACATTGATGAAGCTTCTTGACAGTTTTCTTAACGCTCAAACTCTTTATTCGTAAAAAATGAGTTGAATATCAATTTTGGGTTTTGTACCTAATCGGTGTTGCGAACTACATCTATCCTAGTTTTTTGAACACCTCGTCTCTTCCAGATATGGCATGCTTGCAATGGATTCATGTTCAACATTCCATTCTTTGTTAAGTATTAATTTCCCTCTGCAGTTGAAAAGTTGGGGTTTAAGGTGCTCTCCTTGCAATGTTCTTGAACCTTGACATCCGAGACAACTTAGAAATGAGATTTAGGCTGATTTCAAAGTGGACGAAGTCATTTTATGTCACAACAGCTATGGAAGGGGAAAAAAATTCAAGTATGTAGTGACCGGTATTCTCCCTATATTCGATCATTTGTTTGGTTGAAAAGATTTCCTGAAGATGTGTATGTTGAACTTCTTTGTTTTATTATAGTAAATTGGAAGAAACATCCAACCCAGATGAAAAATACGAATATGTTGAGGTACATAACTTCTTTGGGCAACAGAGGTGTGCCAAGTGCATCATATGCTGCAAAACACACCAGCACAGGTCTGGTAAGTGTATCAAATTTTGCAAATGGCATCAAAATATATCTTTCCTCATAGCGGTGGAGGTTTGGAGGCCCACAAAAAGGTCTAGAACGTTCGGAGGTGATGCCAAATATGTGGAGTCTGCAACTACATCAAGAGAAAACCAAGCAAACTTTGACAAAGAACATGGCTTTGAAATAGAAACTTTTGTAGTGATAATATGTCGTTTTATCCACCCATACGGTTGATGTTACCCACCTCTGGTTACATTTTCCAAATTCTTATGGGATCTGTACAGTTTGATACACTTGCCAAATATGTGTTGTTGGAAGAAGCTATATACTTAAATGAAGAACTATTTTGCACGTGACCTCAAAATACATTACAATTCCCAGCAAGAAAACAAAGAAGTTCAACAAACAAATCTCCAGGCAGCTTTTTCAACCAACCAGAACATACTTGTTCTTTGTTTTTCTTCCTCTATGAGTTTCTCTTGTATAACAGAGTTTTTTTTTTACTCAAATCTCATGTCACATAAAACCAGACTCTCTTCTTTCATCTTCCCCTCAATCGCATCTCTAAGTTGTCTTACATGTCCATGACCAGGAACATTCAAATGAAGGCACCCTAAAGCGCAACTCTTTGATGATAGAGAGAAATGGGAATAAGTATTTAAAAGAAACATTGGATGATCTTCCGTAGATTTTGTGTTGACTCATTTTAATGACAGATGTTCTCTATATTTTCTCTTATTAATTCCAATCTTTTTGAATATGTACATTGAATAGTGACCAGCAACACATATTAAAATTCCCATATCTGAGCATATTCTCAAATCTGACATCTAATATACGTACAATATTAAAGAGAGACATTACGTCAAAGCCTTTGTAAGTTACACGTTCGTGAACAATGCTGAAGATTTAAAAAAAACTAAAACAACACAATATATATATATATATATATATTCACAAATTCAAAATGCAGGCAAAAAGAAATTACCAGATCCCATAATATTTGCCTGTCTATTCATTTTAATGGGAGATGTCCTCAAGATTTCCACTTATTAAAGCCCATCTTTTGGAACCTGTCTGCTCGGTTCTAAATTATGAAAGAATATTTAATGTGTATTGGGAAGCACAGAAGGTAGTGGGGATGGATCCCTATGTAACAGACGTTACTACTATTTTTCTGTGTTTTTTTCCACAACCGTATGTAAAACGTACGTAAAGAAAAGTAATTTGAGAATGCTATTTTTTTTGGACATGAGCACTTCAAATTCAAATAGTCCACAAGTCTGATTTTCAATTTGTATATCGCGGAACTCTCTGTTCTATTTGTAGGATATAGAAAAACAAAAGCCCAATTTAGAACCTGCCACCCCGAGAACCTGCAATCCAAACAAGGCTTACTTATTTTTTTTGTGTTTTTGTCCACCAGTGTATGTAAAATGTATGTGAAGTAAACTATTTTGAGAATGCTAATTTTTTTGGACATGAGGCCCTTAAAATTCAAATAATTGGCAAGTCTGATTGACAATTTGTATATTGCTAAACTCTCCGATTGTCAATTTTCATCCGACTACCTCAAGAACCCGCAATGCAAAAATTGGCTAAGTATGGGATGATGACTTCGTGCATGCTTTATATATCTACTTTATAAAATTAAATATTTCCTATGTTTAATTTATCTTGTCCACGAAACCTATAATACAATAAATTTCAATCTCTTCTCTCGAGGAGCCCTTCTTTTAAACAAAACTAATTCAGGAATGCTAATGTATACACCGAACACGACCTATCATAGTTCGATACAACGCATCGGCGAAGCCGCGTCCATAAAACTGGATAAGTATGAAACCAAATGGCGGTCGGTCAGAATGATCGTGAAACTCTCCGTTCTATTTGCAGGGCAGGGAACAACAAAAGCCCAATTTTCAGCCCGCCACCCCAAGAACTCGCGATCATTAACTTATGTTGTCCAGGAGACCTATAATTTCATAAATTGCATTCTCTTCTATCCAGGATCCCTTCTTTTAAAGAAAACTAATTTGGGAAAGATAATGTATACACTGAACACAACCTACCATAGTTTGATAGAACCTATCCACGAATTCTCGTCCATAAAACTGGCTAAGTATGCAACCGAACAGCGGTCAGTTAGAATGACCACAGAAACGCGAGAAACTATAGAGTCAGAAACGCAGTTTAGAAGAGGAGAATAAAAGGGAGAGAACAATTATATCGCCCACACAACAAAAGGTACTCTCATAACTATGAAACCATAGCAACATAGAATCCATGGAAAAATCATTGACAACTCTGCTTCAACGCGTAAGAGATGTAATTTACAAACTCTGATTCAACGCGTAAGAGATGTAATTTACATCGCCTGCAATTTTTTATTATGTTATTTTATCTTAATAGTATGTTATGTAAACTCCACTACAAAACATGTAACCAGAGATCCAACCGCGGATGCAGCATCCCAAAATTGCAAACCCTGGGCAAACAAGAACATGAAACAAATAAGAACCCAGCTAAGAAGCACCAAAAGGGCCAAGTGCAGGCACATGACCGGAACCCTGCAAAGTCAAATCAAGCAACAACAAATATCATACAACGAAGAAAGAATCAAGCAACAACCACTCCCCAAGGAACGATGTTTTTCCAATCGTTATTGCAGAAACCCAGACATGGAAACTGCAACAACACGAATAGGAAAACAAGAACAACAACAACATGCAAATAAGAAATTAGTGCCATGCAAAAAACAAGCATGGAACAGTGAACCAGCAATGCCGTTGGAGCATATAAATTTAAAAAACATAAGAAAATGTCTTGTAATAACCCTGTTAAGTAAACATTCAAAACTACCAAGCCTGTTATGTAAACATTTAATTCTGTTAGAGATGTTCTGTAAACATTTAAGAAAAAAATTCAATGTGGCAAGTCTCTGACGTATCCCAAAAAAATTATTATATTTTTTGTAACAATAGTTCGAACACCATAGAATGTATTGGAAGGCCAAACTTTGGATATGCCACCATATCAAACATTGCCATAAATTTACCTAGCATAAAATGCTAAACCAAACATTCAAATTAATGATATCATTAATCGACCTTCAACGAATGCATAACGAAATATATGATTCAAAAAGACCATATACGATCAAATAATTTGGATATGCCAACATATATAACATTGGGAATAGCGAAGCCGACAATAATACCTCTAATCCCTTATCCAATCAGATCATTACAAATATGGTACTTTAAAATCGATCTTTTCAGTTCCCTGGTTCCAACAATAGATAATATGGAAATATTTGTGGTCAAAGGACTAACTAATATGAAGTCAAGGATTTATAGATCACTATAGTCCCTCTATGCCTACGACAGGGACTGATAAAGTTATCAAAATAAGAAAGATTAATTCGTAATCCACTGTGCACCTCCACAAAAAGTAGAATTTTTAACATGTATATGTTAAAAAGTAAATGTATTTGACATTTAAATGTTGTAAATATACAACTATGTAACTCATGCCTCTATAAAACCTAGAATTTTTAACACGTATATGTCATATGTTACATTTAAAACGTATATGTCATATGTCACATTTAAATTTTTGATGGGATAATTGATGTGATATGTTCATTTTATTTACATTTTCAATTTCTGGCATAACAAGATAATAAAAAAACTAAAAAAATATAAAAAAGAGAAGGATAAAAATAAGAGAAATTACTAAAAAATAAATCAAAGTAAGAATAAGAGAAATTACCAAAAAGTAATTAAAGTAAAATTAAAATAATAAAATCTTAATAGCTACAAGATTAACTACTTAATGACAAGTGTAACTCATGTATATTGATCGGCAATAAGTATTCTATATAATGAAGTTGGAGAAGGAAGTCTCACATCCTTTGCTTGGGTAATTTGATAGAAAGAATTGTAAGGTGACATAGGTAGTCGATTGAGGGCTCAATGGGCTCTAGGTCATGCAGAGTTAAAATTTCTTTGGGAGGAGAGTCATCTCCGCCACTCAATTGCAGAATGTTAGATTTAAAAGTTGTAGTGCAATGACTTTACCTTCACAATGTTGTCAATAAGTTGACTTCTACAACTTTGTAAAATTCTCCTCACTCATGTTGTAGACCATGTAGTTACTAATAAACATTTATTTACTCTTATCAACCAATAATTATAATTTTTTTTTATAATTTATGTTTTATTTATTTTTAAGTTTGGATTATTATATATGCTATCAAAACCACGGTTTTAACTCTTTTAGGCTATGGGCCTTAACATTAACTAGTGTTTTCTTTGATTTCATTTTGATCACATATTTGATTCTTCATTGGTAATATCATAGATATGTATTTAAATAATTTCTTGGTGTGTTCAATTAGCAATGAATTTAACCCTTTCCTCCTTCCATACGTGTAGTCTTTTCTATTTTCATGCATGGTAATAATGTCTTCATGGAGAATAAGTTATCATAACTAGCACTCCATGAAGATAAAATTTCCATTTCAAAATATTGTTTTCTTGTGCCTAAAGATAAGCAATATGCCGACTTATGACAAATTACGATATAGCAATATGCCGACTTATGACAAATTACGATATATATATATATATATATATATATATATATATATATATATATATCCCTCTGCTACTTTGTGTTTTGGTCAAATTGCATGCCTTGCGGCAACTGAATGTAACCAAATTGTGAACTCCTTAACAATACGTTGCGATTCTGATTTTTGGTCTGCGCCCCTTCAAACATTGTAAATGCACTAAAAGTGGGTGTGAATATTTTCTTCTATAAAGTGTTCCCCACGAGGGAAAATATAGATACCCTACTGCCTACAAAACTCTCCAACCGAAGCAAACAAGCCTGGATCATCGAATTCAAGGATAAAGCTTATTACAGAGTCAATCCAAGGATGGTTCAATATCTGTGACAAATATTTCAATGAAGTCATTAATCACGAGCCTGAGTTTGTTATATAATAAGAATTGTGATTTTAAATGGTTAAATTCAAGCTCAATGACTAAATTTTATTTTGAATGGTTAAGTTAAATCCTATATTTGTTAGGAAGAGGAAGAAAAACATAGCATATGTAACATAGCATAAACTAAGCAAGATCAAACATGCATAAAACCAAGCACATCAATCATACACTTGACATAGTGATTTATGTGGAGACCCAAATCAGGAAAAAACCACGGGCAATGATTATCGGTCTTCTTCTATTCAATGGATAATTGAAATATCCTTCATAGGCATACAACCATCCTATCCTCACACAATGTACTCGCTTGCACTCACATTTTACTCTACCTCTATGAGTATGCTCGTATATATAACATCTGTCACTCAGTTACACACACTGATCATGAATAGATCACATAGTTACATGAACATTTCATAAATAGATTGCATGCATGCGCATACGCATGTGCATGTGCATCTTCATGTGACTGCATGAGGAAATTTGTTGGAATGTTTCCAACAATATCCACCTTGAATTTTTTTTACTTGATATAACATTCCCTTAATTAATTCATCACCTTTTCTACAAACCAAGAGAAGCCTAACACCACTGTAGCTTCTCTAACAAAACTGGTTTTGTAAACATGTCTGCAGAATTCACTTTTGTATGGACCTTTTCCTGAGCCACTCCACCTTCATCAACAACCTGTCTTACAAAATGGTAATTAACAGAAATATGCTTCATCTTACTTTGATAAGATGGATTGCGATCCATATGAATAACACTTCGACTATCACAAAATACTTTCACTTTGTCTTGCATCCTTCCAAACTCACCCAATAAACCCTGTAACCAAATTGCATCCTTGCATGCATATGAAGAAGCCATATACTCTGCCTCAGTAGTGGATAAAGCGACTACGTTTTGAATTTTTGACATCCAACTAATAGGTCCTCTTGCAAGAGTAAATACATATCCTGAAGTGGATCTCCTTTTGTCAAGTCACGTACAAAATCTGAATCTACATAACCGCAAACTGAATCTTTGGAACCATCATAGGTGATAGAATAATTTCTTGTGCCTCTAAGATATCGAAGAACCCATTTTACTGCTTCATAATTCTCTTTTCCTGGATTTTCCATGTATCGACTGACAACACCAACTGCATGTGAAATAGTTGGTCTAGTACTCACCATCGCATACATCAAAATTCCCACTACATTAACATATGGTACACGAGACATATAATCATTTTCCCCTTCATTACTAGGACATAAACCTGAAGAAAGATTGAAATGGGAAGCCAAAGGGATCTGTACGGGTTTCACATTATTCATACCGAATCTCATAAGTATTTTCTTCACATACTTCTGTTTTGATAACCACAACTTACCATTTTTCTTGTCTCTATGTATCTCCATGCCTAAGATTTGTTTTGTTGCTACTAGATCCTTCATATCAAACACCCTAGCCAACTGAGCGTTTAACTTGTTGATATCAACCATTCTTTTTCTTTCTACAAGCATATCATCAAAATATAACACCAAAATAATGAACATGCCATTTTTCAACTTTTTAAAGTAAACACAATGATCATATTCACTCCTTGTAAAATTCAGGCTCACCATGAAGGAATCAAAATTCTTGTACCATTGACTGGGAGACTTTCTTAGGCCATACAATGACTTGTTGAGTTTGCAAACAAACCTCTTATTTTGATCCTGAACAAACCCGTTTGGTTGTTCCATATATATATCCTCATATAAATCTCCATGTAGAAACGTTGTTTTAACATCTAGATGCTCTAACTCAATATCAAGTAAAGAAACTAGTGCTAACAAAACACGAACTGAAACAAGCTTCACAACTAGTGAAAATATCTCATGAAAATCAATACCTTCCTTTTGAGAATACCCTTTTACTACCAATATTTCTTTATACCTTTCGACTTTATGATCAACACCCCTTTTCAGTTTGTAGACCCACTTGTAGTCGACAACCTTCCTATCCTTTGGAATTTCTACCAGGTCCCATGTTTTATTCCTCTCTAAGGAATCCATTTATTCTTGCATATATGTCTTCCATTGAGAACTTTCATATACCTTAATTGCTTCCTGAAAACAATTAGGTTCTCCATCAACAGAAACCAAAGCCACAGATGAAACACAATCGTCATACCTTACAGGAGGATTCCTGACCCGTGAAGATATCCCCAATTTCCTGGATATTTTCTACATCTTCATCTTCTTCTTCTTCTTCTTCTATAACTTCTTCATGCTCTTGCCTTTTTGAATATGGTTGAGTTTCCAATTGAATTTGATGAATTTGCGGTATTTTTTCTTGTCTCACTTCAACATCTACTGATTCTTATTTTAAGAGTGAGGATTCATCAAATACTACATCTATGCTTATGATGAGTTTGTGGGAAGTAGGATCCCATAGTGTCTACCCCTTAACTCCATCACCATAACCAACAAAGACATATTTCTTTGATCTAGGATCTAACTTAGAACGTTTATCTTTAGAAATAAGAGCATAAGCATCACAACCAAATATTCTCAGATTTGAAAAATCACACGAATGACCTGTCCATACCTCTTATGTAATCTTACAGTTTATTGTAGTTGATGGTGACCGATTTATCATATATCATGTTGTAAGAACTTCTTCTTCCCACAATTCATGTTGCATCTTGGCATTACTGATCATTCTCCTTGCTCTTTCTAGAAGAGTCATATTCATGCGTTGAACAATACCATTCTGCTGAGGAGTATAAATCGTGGTCTTATGTCTTTTGATCCCAGCTTCCTTGGAATAGTTATCAAATTCCAAAGATGTGAACTCACCTCCATTATCTGTCCTTAAACACTTGATTGACTTGTCTGTGCTCTTTTCAACTAATGCTCTGAATTTCTTACAAGTAATAAATACATTAGTTTTTCTTTTAAGTAAATAGATCCAAACCTTTCTAGAGTAATCATCTATAAATTTCACATAATATGACGATCCTCCAAAATAAACTATAGGGGATGGTCTCCAAACATATGAATGAATGTAATCAAGGATACCTTTTCTTATCTGCCTTCCTTCTTTAAACTTTTTTCTACACTATTTTCCAGAAACACAATACTTGCAGAAATTCAAATTCAGAAACTTCAAACTTGGAAGCGACTTACGATCAACCAGTACCTTAATCCCTTTCTCACTCATATGAACCATACATTGATGCCATAAACGAACATAGTTACTTACATATTCATATTCTACCACTGCTTGGTTTATTTTTTTCCTTCCTTTAAGCTGATAAAGGTTCCCTATCCTCTTTTCCTTCATGACTACTAA
>SNQJ01S0061752.1:0-22113 GCA_010110895.2 Picea sitchensis | reverse complement strand
AGTGGGGTGTGAATATTTTCTTCTATAAAGTGTTCCCCACGAGGGAAAATATAGATACCCTACTGCCTACAAAACTCTCCAACTGAGGCAAACAAGCCTGGATCATCGAATTCGAGGATAAAGCTTATTACAGAGTCAATCCAAGGATGGTTCAATATCTGTGACAAATATTTCAATGAAGTCATTAATCATGAGCCTGAGTTTGTTATATAATAAGAATTGTGATTTTAAATGGTTAAATTCAAGCTCAATGACTAAATTTTATTTTGAATGGTTAACTTAAATCCTATATTTGTTAGGAAGAGGAAGAAAAACATAGCATATGTAACATAGCATAAACTAAGCAAGATCAAACATGCATAAAACCAAGCACATCGATCATACACTTGACATAGTGATTTATGTGGAAACCCAAATCAGGAAAAAACTGCGGGCAATGATTATCGATCTTCTTCTATTCAAGGGATAATTGAAATAGCCTTCATAGGCATACAACCATCCTATCCTCACACAATGTACTCGCTTTCACTCACAGTGTACTCTACCTCTATGAGTATGCTCGCATATATAACATCTATCACTCAGTTACACACACTGATCATGAATAGATCAGATAGTTACATGAACATTTCATAAATAGATTGCATGCATGCGCATACGCATGTGCATGTGCATCTTCATGTGACCGCATGAGGAAATTTGTTGGAATGTTTCCAACAATATCCACCTTGACAAAAATTTACTTGATATAACATTCCCTTAATTAATTCATCACCTTTTCTACAAACCAAGAGAAGCTTAACACCACTGTAGCTTCTCTAACAAAACTGGTTTCGTAAACATGTCTGCAGAATTCACTTTTGTATGGACCTTTTCCTGAGCCACTCCACCTTCATCAAAAACATGTCTTACAAAATGGTAATTAACAGAAATATGCTTCATCTTACTTTGATAAGATGGATTGCGATCCATATGAATAACACTTTGACTATCGCAAAATACTTTCACTTTGTCCTGCATCCTTCCAAACTCACCCAATAAACCCTATAACCAAATTGCATCCTTGCATGCATGTGAAGAAGCCATATACTCTGCCTCAGTAGTGAATAAAGCGACTATGTTTTGAATCTTTGACATCCAACTAATAGGTCCTCCTGCAAGAGTAAATACATATCCTGAAGTGGATCTCCTTTTGTCAAGTCATCTGCAAAATCTGAATCTACATAACCGCAAACTGAATCTTTGGAACCATCATAGGTGATAGAATAATTTCTTGTGCCTCTAAGATATCGAAGAACCCATTTTACTACTTCTTAATTCTCTTTTCCTGGATTTTCCATGTATCGACTAACAACACCAACTGCATGTGAAATAGTTGGTCTAGTACTCACCATCGCATACATCAAAATTCCCACTATATTAGCATATGGTACACGAGACATATAATCCTTTTCCCCTTCATTACTAGGACATAAACCTGAAGAAAGATTGAAATGGGAAGCTAAAGGGATCTGTACGGGTTTCACATTATTCATACCGAATCTCATAAGTATTTTCTTCACATACTTCTGTTTTGATAACCACAACTTACCATTTTTCTTGTCTCTATGTATCTCCATGCCTAAGATTTGTTTTATTGCTCCTAGATCCTTCATATCAAACACCCTAGACAAATGAGCCTTTAACCTGTTGATATCAACCATTCTTTTTCTTTCCACAAGCATATCGTCAACATATAACACCAAAATAATGAACATGCCATTTTTCAACTTTTTAAAGTAAACACAATGATCATATTCACTCCTTGTAAAATCCAGGCTCACCATGAAGGAATCAAACTTCTTGTACCATTGACTGGGAGACTGTCTTAGGCCATACAATGACTTCTTGAGTTTGCAAACAAACCTCTTATTTTGATCCTGAACAAACCCGTTTGGTTGTTCCATATATATATCCTCATATAAATCTCCATGTAGAAACGTTGTTTTAACATCTAGATGCTCTAACTCAATATCAAGTAAAGAAACTAGTGCTAACAAAACACGAACTGAAACAAGCTTCACAACTGGTGAAAATATCTCATGAAAATAAATACCTTCCTTTTGAGAATACCCTTTTACTACCAATATTTCTTTATACCTTTCGACTTTATGATCAACACCCCTTTTCAGTTTGTAGACCCACTTGTAGTCGACAACCTTCCTGTCCTTTGGAAGTTCTACCAGGTCCCATGTTTTATTCCTCTCTAAGGCATCCATTTCTTCTTGCATATATGTCTTCCATTGAGAACTTTCATATACCTTAATTGCTTCCTGAAAACAAGTAGGTTCTCCATCAACAGAAACCAAAGCCACAGATGAAACACAATCGTCATACCTTACAGGAGGATTCCTAACCCGTGAAGATATCCCCAATTTCCTGGATATTTTCTGCATCTTCATCTTCTTCTATAACTTCTTCATGCTCTTGCCTTTTTGAAGATGGTTGAGTTTCCAACTGAATTTGATGAATTTGCAGTGTTTTTTTCTTTTCTCACTTCAACATCTACCGATTCTTATTTTAAGAGTGAGGATTCAGCAAATACTACATCTATGCTTATGATGAGTTTGTGGGAAGTAGGATCCCATAGTGTCTACCTCTTAACTCCATCACCATAACCAACAAAGACATATTTCTTTGATCTAGGATCTAACTTAGAACGTTTATATTTAGAAATAAGAGCATAAGCATCACAACCAAATATTCTCAGATTTGAAAAATCACATGAATGACATGTCCATACCTCTTATGGAATCTTACAGTTTATTGTAGTTGATGGTGACCGATTTATCATATATCATGTTGTAAGAACTTCTTCTTGCCACAATTCATGTTTCATCTTGGCATTACTGAGCATGGTCCTTGCTCTTTCTAGAAGAGTCCTATTCATGCGTTGAACAATACCATTCTGCTGAGGAGTATAAACCGTGGTCTTATGTCTTTTGATCCTAGCTTCCTTGGAATAGTTATCAAATTCCAAAGATGTGAACTCACCTCCATTATCTGTCCTTAAACACTTGATTGACTTGTCAGTGCTCTTTTCAACTAAAGCTTTGAATTTCTTACAAGTAATAAATACATTAGTTTTTCTTTTAAGTAAATAGACCCAAACCTTTCTAGATTAATCATCTATAAATTTCACATAATATGACGATCCTCCAAAATAAACTATAGGGGATGGTCCCCAAACATATGAATGAATGTAATCAAGGATACCTTTTCTTATCTGCCTTCCTTCTTTAAACTTTTTTCTACACTATTTTCCAAAAACACAATACTTGCATAAATTCAAATTCAGAAACTTCAAACTTGGAAGCGACTTACGATCAACCAGTACCTTAATCCCTTTCTCACTCATATGAACCAAACATTGATGCCATAAACGAACATAGTGACTTCCATATTCATATTCTACCACTGCTTGATTTACTTTTGTCCTTCCTTTAAGCTGATAAAGGTTCCCTATCCTCTTTTCCTTCATGACTACTAATATGCCTTTGGACACCTTCAGTACTCCACCTTGAGTTGTCCACTTGTAACCAATGGAATCTATAACTCCCAAGCATATCAAATTCTTTCTTAGTTCGGGTACATGTCTTACATATGTTAATGTTCTTACAGATCCATCATGCATTCTAATCTGGACGCTACCAACTCCAACAATTTTACAAGAAAAATCATTTTGCATAAAAACAACACCATCATCAATAGATTGGTAAGTTGAGAACTGATTTCTATGAAGACACATGTGGCTAGACGCACCATAACCTAATAGACAATGATGATGTTGATGTGAAACATCACAAGTAGACAATACCTCATCAACCATACCTGAACCTGAACCTGAACTTGTTTCAATTACATTAACTTCCTTTGCTTCTTTTCATGGATGATTTTAGGGGCTAAATTTCGCTCATGGGCTAATTTTCCATGGTTTTTCCAAAAACGAGATTCGCTATTTTAAAAATGATTCGCCCAAATTCTATAGGATTAAATTATTTTACCTCAAAAATCGCCAAAATTTTATAAAAACTATATAAAATCCTTAGAAATTTGAATATTTTTACAAAAATATCGCCAATGATTTATAGTTGGCATATGAAGGATTAGTAAGATTCGCCAAGGTTTCTAAATTTTAAAATAAATTTCCATCCTTAAAATCATCCCTGCTTCTTTTGTGGAGTCCTCCTTGCTGCATTTTGTCTTTTCCAGCAATCCTTCTTGGGATGCCTAGATTTTCCACAGAACCAACATTTCTGCTTACTCGTCTTTCCCTTTGAATTAGACCTTGATATACCCCTCTAACTTTTCCCTCTTTCTATATATCGTCCACTAACCACCATTGCTTCTGCTGTAGAGTTTTTTGTATTGGATTTCTTCCCCATTTCCTCACACAACAGAGTTCCCACAACAGTTTCATAATCAATGGCATCTATTTTGTTAAACCAAATAGGTGTGACCATATGATCCCAATACTCAAGCAACAAAAACAGTAGCATAATAACCTTGTCCTCCTCATTGAAATTTACTTCCATAGCCTTTAATTGAGAAATTATAGTATTAAAGACATTCAAGTGATCAATAATTTTCATAACTTCTTTCATCCACAAACTGTACAACTTCCTCTTTCATAAGATTATGTTTGACAAGTTATTTGTCATACACAAACTCTCCAGTTTGCTCCACAAACCTGTTGTTGTCGTCTCTTCAGCGATATTAAACAATACTTCATCTTCTAGACACAGGCGAACAGTACTGAGGACTCTTGCATCCAAATCTTCCCATTTGTCATATGTCATGATTGTCAGTTTCTTTGAACTTTTAGCCAAGTCCTTTTGCAATCCTTGTTGCACAAGAAGATCTCGCATATTGAGCTTCCATAGTGAAAACCTATTCTTACCACAAACTTTTCAATCTCAAACTTGAAACTTTATACTTTCACCATTAGGAAAAACAAATACAAACCAAAATTATAATACTAAGATTTTATAATGAAGCAACAATGATAGTTGAAAAAAAGTTTAATCCAATAAATATATATATATAATATTTAAAATACCTTTTAAAAACATCATTTTTTTTTTTTTAACCATTCAATAAAAGGTCCTTTAAAAGAAATATTTAATAAGTATTTTATCCCTCATAAAAGGGTCAAACTTCATTGAAACACCCTTTCACCTTTATTAAAACATCCACCTCACTCACTTTTGAATAAGACAAAGAACCCTTCAAACTTTAGTTTATAAGATGCATGTGAATTATCCTTTTAATTTTCCCTTAATGGATCGCCGCACCTTATATGAGGAGCACCTGCGATGATCCTAATCGTCGCATCTTGTCAATGGATAGCCTACACCGATTTGCACTCAAATATCCGCACCTTGTATTACTATGCGCCTATGACGGTGTCACACTTTATACAATGTATGACCTGCGATGACGTTGCAGTGTGTGTTGTGTACGGCCTGTGATGATTCTACACTTTTTGAAAATTTTGTAAGTTTGCGTGCTATTGTAACATTTTCCCACTAGGATGAACCACGAAAAATGTAGTAAAACCCATCTTCGGCTCTCCATTTCCACTTTACTCGGTTCGGCTTGGATCTTCAATCTAACGATCAGTTTTTTTTCTCCTTTGCTCTCTGCTTCTTCAAATCTAAGCTTTGATACCACTTATTAGGTAGCGAAAGAAAAACATAGCATATATAATAGATCATAAACTAAGCAAGATAAAAAATGCATAGAACCAAGCACATCAATCATACACTTGACACAGTGATTTATGTGGAAACTGAAATTGGGAAAAAACCATGGGCAATGATTATCGGTCTTCTTCTATTCAAGGAAGAATTACAATAGCCTTCATAGGCATATAACCATACTCTCCTCTCACAATGTACTCGCATTGTACTCTACCTCTATGGGTATGCTCATATATATAACATCTATCACTTGGTTACACAGACTCATAATAAATAGATCACATAGTTACACGAACATTTCATAAATAGATTGTATGCATGCACATGTGCATGTGAATGTGCATCTGCATGTGACTACATGAGAAAATTCATTGACATTTTTCCAACAATAATATTGTATTCTTGAAAAAAAAAAATAGGGTTGAAACAATATAAACTTTATATGGACTTGCATTCCTAAGATAGTTTGCATAAGGAGTTAAATTATGGTTTGGAGAAAAATATTGCGTGTTTTTCTTTTACCCGCCAGGTTTAGTCCCAAGCTAAATCACCTTTTCTTTTATGGTCCAATAAATTGATTTATAACACACCCAGATGCCCATACATTGCACTTAAACAATGATGGTGTAGTTAAGTTATAACACCGTAGAAGGCATGAAATTTCGAAGATCCATACTGGAATATATCTTGGTCAAAAGGAATTGGAAAAGCGACATTGAAGACAGGATGCCAGCTTCAAGAAGCAATTAGTTTAGGATAATGGACCTTCTTATATTCTATATCTTTATGAATTTTGGTATAATTAGATAACTCTCTATTTAAAATTTACCTACGAAATCTCGTTTGACCAACTCTGTGTGTCTCATAAATATTCTTCAAAGTATAATTTTATTCTTCCTTCCAACTTTAAGTTGAATAAGAAAGTTAGTATTGCATAGTCCCCTATTACTTGTTGGTAAGTATATAACGTATGCATTATTGAATTTAATTTGGAAAACTTGAAAACTAACCTGCCGTTTCCTTCCTGCCTGACCGAACCGTCCGTTCATGTGTTTCCGAACCGTACCAAACTGAGGGTACTTATTCCTGCGATGTATTAGGGTTCAATCTCGATCTCGTACATAGCAATGTCGATCTTCTTACTGCTTGTACTTAGTTTGGTCTCCGTAGGAACAATAATAATAAATCCATCCAGTAAGCTTTACCATTTTTTTTTCACTCAGAAAAAATAGTTTCATTGTTATTTTATTAGGAATCAAGTGAATCTTTCAAATACATATGGATCAAAGAACTAATGATATCTTAACAGTTCGACAAATAAATATAACCTGTTCTAACCTTGATCTTGTTGACTTCAATCCAGTAAGTGCATGCTAGAACAAAACATGACATGACAAAACTATTTTCCATGTAGAACTAGGAATTCATTTGAGTGCTTTTGTCTTTAAAATAAAAAGTAACTATCTGCATTGACTACATCTCCTTTTATAGATTCCTCGAAAAAAAACGATCCCATAGGATAGTCCAGAGATTTTTTGGGTAATGAATCTGCTTAGAGTTATATTTCCTATGCATATGCATAAATTTGATTCCATCAAAACTATCTTTTAATATCATGATTTTATCTTTCCAGGTATTTAGATATAAAAAATGCAATTTTGATTTGTCATTAATATAGTCAATGGCCACTTTTGAATCTCCAGTCACCATCATCTTATTTATGGATAATCTAGAAGCAAAATGTAAGAGACCCCATAATACTAAGATTTCTTATTTCATATTGCTTCCTTTACCACCAACAAAATTAACTTTGAATATAAAATATACCATATGTATTCATTATTTTATGATTCACATGAAACTATGTTCCTATTTGAATTTAGAACTCTAGAGTTCTTTCTAGAATCACAACTAACAATTTTAATCCAACAAATAAATACAGACGTCATATTTTGTTGAAGGATTGTTAGGCATATCTCTATGCGCATGCCTAAAACGATTAGAGACAATCATTTATATTATATGTACAAACATGTTATATATATATATATATATATATATATATATATATATATTTTTCATGGTATATTAATAATTTTATATTTAAAAATAAATTGCATTTCATCATGTAGTAATAATTTTATAGCTAAAAATAAATTACTAATAAGGAAAGGTATTTATTATAGAAAAAAGAGGATTATGAAAAAGTTTAAAATAAAATATATTATAATATATATATTATTTTTCGAATTAAGATACGAAAGGAGGTTTTAGTTTAAAAGAAATTAAAAATATGTTAATAGAAAAATAAAGTGTTAGGGATGTTTTAACTTCTTGGTGATTGATCTTTTCCATGTTGTAGATTTATTTTTAGAGAATCACTTTGGGATTTATTTGCATATTTTGTAACAAATAAGTAAATTTAATAATAATAGGATGTGAATGATTGAAATTTAATAAGATGGAATCATTGTGAAATATGAGCACTGTAAGGCATAATCAAATGGATATCTCGTAATTTTTCTTTGAATACATTATTTCTCAAGGGGGAATAAAGGTAACTCAATAAATTGATCAACTTGAAACAAATAGTGCACTTTTGATATAGATTTATTATATGTTTACTAATAGTTATCTTTTATGAATTAGAACATGTGAATACGTAGTTTTTCTAAAAGTAATTAATGAAGTAAAATACTTTAATCATTGCATTTATGGATGTATGTTTAAGTTGTTTCATGTTATCATTTGCATGCACCATCAATGTTAGTGGAAACAACATCCCCGAGGATATCCCATCGTATCGTCTAGAATGAAATACCACACACCCTTCATCTCCTAAAGAATTTATCGAGTCATCCATGGGAGGTGGTATATTTAAGGATATGATTAGTGTCACTCATAAGGAGTCTAGATTATGATTTGGAGTTATAAGGTATTAATATAATCTTTTAAAATAATCAAATCACTTGTCGTTCGGGTGCAATTTGGTGATAAAGTAAAGGTTTTGAGGACATCCTCATGATTACTCTAGGTGTAATATACATGACCCACTACAGGCCTGATTCAACAAAGGAAAGTATGAAAACCCTAAGTGGAGTGCATTAGAGTTAGTAATGTATGAGGAATGGGAATTTGACACTTATCCCCTGGACCTCTGTAGGATCTGTTTTCTCTTCATCTTCTCCCTTCTTCTCTATTTTCAAATTAGTTGTAAGAAATGAATTATATTACAAGCATTTATGTGCATGTATGATTGTAATATGCATGATTGATCATTAATATGAATGGATGATTATTAATATGAGTTGTTGATTGTAATACGAAGGATTCATCCTTGAAACCTATACCACGAGACTCAATATATGGATCAAGAAATTTGGATACTAATAAAGAAGATATAATGATTTCAAAACATATGATAAGAAGTGTATAAAAGAAGAAACTTATGCCCATAGAAGAGAGACATGACCCAAAATGAGGATACAATTAAACTCATAATCACAATAAAACCTTGAAATATACTAATAGGAAAGAAGAGGAAGCAAATCATAATTAGTCTAAGTGGAATAATGGCACCCTTTGATATGTTTCTTATAGCATGCAAGAGCTAATAATCAAGGTAAGAAGTTAACAAAATTATGTTGTCCTACATTGATGAGTGTGGGATAACAATTAAAATGTGTCTTATGTGTTTGCTTTGTGCCAGATAATATAGACATAAAGGACTAACTATGAACATTATAAAGTGGTTATTGGGTATCAAGTAATAAACAATCACATAATATGCTAAACTCGCCAAGGTAACTTGTTTACACAAGATGTGGAGAAATTATAGTTAATCAAATTGAGAGAATTTAAGCACAATTACATGAAAGTACATATCAAATGAAGCCAAAACTGGAAATAATGTGTATGCAACTACCTTGGAAGGATAGTAAACCTATTATTAGAGTGGGAAGATGGAAAAATAAGTAAAAAGAGACAAGGATTTTAAGAAATGATGGAAATTTTCTAATTTTTATCCCTAATGTTAGTGATATTTATTTCATAAAGTTACATTATGGCTCAGATGAACTTGCAAATTATATAATGATAATAATGAATGGTAGTATAGGTAACCATAATCATCTTGAAGGATGAGATGAATAGAAATTACTAATATATATATATGTGTGTGTGTGTGTGTGTTTGTGTGTGTGTGTGTGTGTGTCTTTAAGGTGAGTGAGTCGAAGTTTCACAATTAAGGATGAGATTGCAATTAAACAATGTAAGGAATCAACGAGAAGTACTGGCCTATCCTAGAACATTATGGAAGATTTTGGTTTTTTCTTGAGAAAGTAACTTAACACTCTTGAGGTATTACATGAATGAGTAACCCTTTGGAAAATGTTGTTGATTTACAGAAGGGTTTTAGGAAACATGATAAGAATCACTATAAGGTCTAAATGAGGATAATGCACGTTAGGAATAAAATGTTGTCAATTAACCAATGAAGTTCAGTGATTTTGATAATGATGCAGGTAATTTTAAGGAACTATAGAAAAATATGGTAACATTATATTAAAGAGGTAATAAACCCATTAGTACATGTAGGATAGGAACGAAGAAGAAAAAATAGAAATTGTGAAAAATTCTCAAGTGAAACAACTTATCATATATGCAATATTTTGTTAGCTAATATACAAACATTTAGTGATAGTTGAAAAGGGTTACCAATTTGAATCATAACAATATGGAATTGTTTGTATTCTTGTTAATTGAAGCACGTGCTACTCCTTTAAGGTGTATATCTATTGGATAGCATTGAAATGCTAGTGGAACTATGAAAACCTAATAAATCCTAAACAAAATTTGTGTAATGATAGTGAAGGGGTCTCTCTCTGTCAAGTGGAAAGATGACTTAATTCTATTAATGAGTGGATTGATAACAATGAATGAATATTAAGGAGGATGCTAAGGGTCATAACAATGACCTATATAATTCTAAGGTATCAAGATAAGGAATTGATAATTAAAAATTTGGCAACTAGTTAGGGATGAAAAGTTAATGGTGGGGAAAAATGTTTAGTTATGAAGGATAACAACTGTATACTTATTGGTTTTTAGATCTTCAAGGGAAAAGGAAATTGACTATGTGATAAATTGAGTATTATAAATTGATCAATAAACACCAATGATGAAGAGTGATAAGTTGGTATGGTAATGATTGGTTGTGTATTTAGATTAGATGAACTAGTCCTTCCAAGATTGAATAATATGAACTTAAATAATGATGACCTAGTCTTTACAAGCTATCGGGTATAGCGGTCCTTGAATGAAAAATAAAAATATTTAAATTGACGTAAGAACCTTGGGTAATGATCAAAATATATACAAAGTAAAAGATTTAAATATGAATCATTTAAGGCATGCTAGTACGACTAGTAATAACTTAGTGTTGAAATTCACTAAATTTCACTATGTGGGAAAGAATACACGCCTAGAGATTGTGATTGTATATAATGGGGTCTTACTGAAAGTTTAACAATCTATTCAGATAAGGAAAATATGTGAAAACTTTACCATGCTAATATGGTGACTATACCTATTTCGTAAGTTTTCAACCTTTGTGTTGAAAGAAGAGGAAGTGATAATCGGGAAACAATTGGTGTCTGGATGATCACATGACACTCATAATACTGATTATCCTTTGCAGATTTAGATTGGGATGATGAACTTAACCAAGTAGATCTATGTAGGGTGGATGTTTTGAAGATATTTCTTGCATTRGATATAAAAGTTGGTATTCACTATTTATTTATGCGGGCTAATAAATTTGATTTTGTTGATGAATCATGATAAGAACACTCATGATATTTTTATTTWTATTTATTTTATATGTGTTGATATGATTATTATATTCATGATGTTATATTAAAATGTGGTTCATTTATTATGTTTATATAATTTTATATGTTTGATAAATATATGTCGAAGTTATGATCTTATGATGGTATTTCATGATGTGATGGCATGTGGTAATTGAATGAAGTTTCTTTTATGACATGCATGATCATGTCGTGGATTACTATTTAGGAGACAATGATGTTGTTTTCATATGATGACATGAAATAATTATCATGTGGATTATTTTCTATGAGATGATGATACAATGGTTATAAATAATGAATCGGTTTCATGTTGTGAGGTGGTTATTGAGAGGAAATCCATTAGTGGGATGGGAGGGCCAATTTATTTGATGATTTCGTGGGATCCCATACCTATAAAGGAGAATATATACAAAATAACACCTTATGGGTTGGGGAAAAAATMAATCAACTAGCCTATTCCARTGGCACTTTTGCCTTGTAAAAYTCTCAATTCGAAATGGAACAATATTGAGAAGGTGATAGTGCCTAATATTGGATTTATGATGACGAAGTCYAGAATAAGTGTTGGAGTACTACATGTTAGTRGTGTTGTGGGATTGGACTTCGATGCTTCGGGTTGGGTACTTGGTAGGCATTGTGGAGGAATTTTAGGTCAACCTTTCGATCTTCTTTAGGTATGTGAGTACTATATTGGATTTCTTCTTTGGAAAATGAGATCTCAATCCTCGGGGATCCAATTATCTCGATAGGATTTAATACTGGCACCAAAAGTTGCAAAGAAGATCTAGAGAGTACTAAAATTTCCCTAGTGTTGTGATGTGGACTATTGATTCTTGTTGTGGTCACTTGGGTGTCCCTTATGCTAGTTACAACATAAGGTTTTGTGGAATATACATGGAGAGAATAAAAATCTATAAGTAACATAATTAAAGTTAAATTTGAGATGAATTTACTTGAATGGGTGGGTTTTAGATACTGGATGTATTATAAATAGAGGAAAACAGTAATATAGCAGCAATTACCAACATAAAAACAAAATGTAGAGAACCAAAACACCAAAAATGATAACTTTATTGATAGAAATAAATGTTCACTTTCCTCTTCAAGGGGGAAACCTCTAGAAGAGCAGCGCTCTATAACAATAATTCTCAAGAAAATAATTTATCATGCCTCTTACTCTTATTTATACTAATTCCATCTTCTGAGGAACACTGCAGAGGAATATCTTTCTAGAAGCACAATATTCTATTAGGTACTCTTACATTATACTTGTTCACATTATTAAATAGGACTTATGAACTAATTTTATCCTTTGTTACATGGAAAATATATTATTCTACCATCGTGAGGGGTTCGAGAGGATAAGTCCCTAACATGCCCTCCCCCTTGAAGAACATCCCCATCCTCAAGGCTTGAGATGAGGAAATTGTTGCAGAATGATGGAAAACTCCCAGGTGGAATCTCCTGGAATTGTACTTTACATTAAACTAACAATTTCATCATGGTTGATTGACATAGACAATGTTATCGCTAGTCCAAGACTACTTGTGGCTGCAATCAAATGGAAACTTATTCATCCAACTCAGGGAGAGTGGTTCGAGTTTGGCACTTAACTACAATCACTTTATTTAACAATGAGACACGAAAAATAGGATGGAGCTTAGAATGACTAGGCATACCTAACTAGTAGGATACAGCCCCCGCTTATTTGAGAATTGTATAAGGACCATAAAATTTGGGAGAAATTTTATGACATTATTCAACTTTGAGTGAAGTCTTTTTACAAGGTTGCAGATGAAGAAACACTTGGTTCCCTTCAAAAAATTCACATTCATAATGACCTTGATCTGCTTGTTGATTCATGAGATTCTAATCCATGACCAATTTTTCTTTGAGGGTACAAAGAATGTTCACTCAAACTATTAGATTATTTTATGAGAGAACTAATGGTGTTTCTTTACCATATAATTGTTCAAAAGGGGAACTTCATGTGAGTCCCAATATGGTAATATGTGTTGTACCACCATTCAACTAGGGGTAACCATTGAGCCCACTGATTTTTTCTGTGGATGCAAAACACCGCAAATATGTTTCCAAAACACTTGTTGAAAAATTCAGTTCAGCCATCAGTCTAGGGATGATAGGTGGTATTGAGATGTAATTCGTTTCCCTAGAGTTTGAACAATTATTTCCAAACAATTATGGTAAAATTTGGATCTCAATCAGAGACAATAGAATGAGGCATTCCATGAAGTTTGAATATATTATCTATAAAAATTTGAGCCACTATGGATGTGATGAATAAGTGTTAAAGACAACATAAATGAGCATATTTGGAAAGAAGTTATTATAGCACCATGATGATCGAATTATTCATCTATTTATGTAGGCCAACAATGAAATACATAGGAATATACCTTCAAATAGCAAGGGCAATCAGAAGTGGTTGGAGTGTTCTTGGAGATTTGTATTTTTCTCCCTTATTTTTTTGACATATATCACATTCACCCATAAAGGTTAAGACATCATGTTTCATATCATCCCCAAAAAAATAATGTTTGAGTCGTTCATAGGTTTTGGTAAACCCGAAATGCCCAAATGTGGGTGAATCATGAAGCTTAGAAAGTGTCATGGATTTAAGTTGTGACTTTTTGCTTAAATATAGACGACCTTTGTAGTGAATCTCTTTATTGTTCCAAGAGTACCCTAGAGAATCTTGAGAATGGTATTTCAATTATTGGATTAGGTGAGAAATGTTGGGGTGTTGCAGCCATTCCCGATGAAAATCTTGGATCCAATATAGTTCAATAAATGAGAGGGAAAAGAGGTACCCTTGTTCTTCATACTTCCTAGACAGAGCGTCAAAAACCACATTCTTTTTTCCTTTCTTTAAAATGATATCATAATCTTATCCAAATATTTGTCACCCATTTCTATTGCTATGGAGATGAAATTTGTTGTTCCAAAAAATACTTGAGGTTCTTATGATCAATTTTAATTTCTAAGTGTTTCCCTAATAGATAAGGATTCCAGAGATCCATAACATGTAGAATAGCCAACATTTAATTTTCATAGATTGATTGGTCCAAATGTCTCTTCGAAATTTTTTTTCTAGTGAAATCTAAAGGCCTGTCATCTTGCATGAGGATTGCCCCAATTCCTTTCCTTGAAGAATCAAATTCGAGGAAAAAAGTCTTAGTGAAGTTGGGAAGTACCAGGACAAGAGTGGTGCACATGGCCTCTTTCAATCTGTGGAAGGATTGATCAATGGTTAGAGTCAAAATGAAAGAATTATTTTTAGGGAGAGCAGTGAGAGGTGTCACAATGATTCCATAATTATGAACAAACTTGCAATAATATCATGTTAAACCAAGAAATCCATGCAATATCTTAATATTTTTATGGCAAGGCCCATCTTGCATAGCTTCAATTTATTAGGATCCACTTGTACACCATCCTTTCCAATAATATGACCTAGGTACTCTACTTTTGAGGCTCCAAAGGAACATTTAGACTATTTGAGGAAACATTTGTATTGAGAGAGGAGATTGTGAACTTGATCCACATGGGAGAGATGGAATTTCTAAGTTTTACTATAGATGAGAATATTATCAAAGAAAATTGATACAAAATGACGGAGGAAAGGATGGAAGACATGATTCCTAAGACTTTGGAAACTAAAGGGAGCATTACACAAGCCAAAGTGCATGACCAAGAACTCATAATGACCCTCATGATTTCTAAATGAAGTCTTGGGAATGTCTTCCTCTTTCATACGTATCTAGTGGTATCCAGAATGATGATCAAGTTTAGTAAATTACTAAGCACTGCTCAATTCATCCAAAAAGTCATCAATGATAGGAATGTGAAATTTGTCTTTGATGGTGACTTTGTTGAGGATGAAAAAGTATGGAAATATGTATAAAGTTCCTTATATTTTGAGTACCATGACCACATGTGAATAATAGGGGCTAGTACTAGGACGGATAACACCCTCTTCGAGCAATTCTTGAACAATTTTCTCAATTTCATTATACTTGTGAAAGGGATGATAGTAAGGGTAACCATTGGGAGGAAGGATACCTGGGACTAGAAGAATGGAATGATCATGGACACCAATGGAAGGGGGAATTCCATGGGGAGTCGTAAAAAAATATTAGTCTTTATAGAGAACATATTGGAGGTCAGGATGCACAAAGGGTGTATAAACTGCTTGAATGGAATGGAATTGAGAAATGATGCCAGAATGAAATTTTTTGAGGATATTTTTCATTCTATGGGAACTGATGATATCAAGGGAGCCTATTGTGATGCCTTGGAACTGATATTGTTATCCCTCCTATTAGAAGTGCATGGTTAATTCCTTAAAATACATGAGGATGGGGCCTAGAGTGTGTATTCATTCAACACTGAGTCGGATGTCATAACTGCCCAAGTTGATAATATATATATATATTTCAAGTGGTATTGAAAACTTTGTAGGAACACATTTTCACAACGCCCACCAATTTCATAAAACCACCATTATCAATCATAATTTGAAAATTGTTGATGGTACAAATATAGCAATTGATTTCCTAGGCAATGTGACGGTGAATAAAATTATGAGTGCTACCACTATCAACAAGGATTATGGATTTCCGATGCTTAATGTAGCTAATGATATTTAGGGTTTGGGGAGTAGATAAGCTAGTGAGGGCATGCAGTGAAATCAACAGTTCAACTTCTGGTAGATCAATGGGCAGAGTAGTATCATCTGTTGGTGGTAGACATTCAACAGGGGAAGCTTCAGCCTCCTCGTCAACAACATCTTCCAAATTTTCCATAAAAATCTTTGATTCCTTACAGTTGTTCCCAGGAAAACATTTGTCATCACAATTATAGAAAATACCCTTGAGTTTGCGTTCAACCATTTTTCCTCGAGTTAATTTATGGATCTTGAGAGGGGTGGCATGAGTTTCAATATTGGTAGGTCGAGAGCATGGAATAAAAGAGGGTTTTCTATTATGGGAAAAAACAACTTGTTGTGATTCTTTGGCATGTTAAGTATCTTCCAACCAAGTTTGGGGCTGATCCATCAGGGCCTGAGAGAAGATTTCATCCTTCGGGCCACTGATAAAACATTCCTCGAGGAAGGCAACAGTCATGTGATTCATTATAAAAGAAAAAATCTCAAAGGAGATTATAATTTCTTCCACTATGCCATATTGTTTTAACTTTTTCATTTAACCTAAAGAGTGGGTGTTGGTGTCAAAGTGTTTCTAAATCTCTGCAACAAAATTGGTCCAAGAAACATACCCCTAACATCCATTTTTACGCCATTTCCACCATTTTCAATGTTCAATATCCATATAGAGAACATAATAGCATAGTTTGGATAACTCATCTATAATTCCACGCAAAGAAAAGTAATGCTCCATTTGGGTGACCCAGCTTGTGGGATCGAATCCATCAAATTTATTAACCTCAACTAAGGGAAGACATGTGTCACGATGAAAGGGATTGGAATGAAAGGAAATAGTATCGGAGGAGTTGGAACCATCTACTTGGGAGGGTTATTCAAAGAAGGGGGCGTCCTGGGATTGGTTTCAACAACTGGGTGATACTCGCATTGGGGGTGTCAAATTTGTCTTCTAATTGGTTAAATCAGTCATCAAATTTGGAAGATTGAGTTTGGAATTGTTCTTCAATATGGTCGAACCATGCCTTTCTCTTGTTGATTTTGTCTTGTAGTTATTGTGTGCAAGTAGTAGCCATGTGGAAAGTTGGGGTTCCTTGAATGGGTAGTGGGTCTAATGAAATTTTTTAGATAAGTGATATATATAATTTCATCCAGGGTGAGAAGGGAAATCCAATGGGATATGTGTCAAATAATGATGTCAAGATTAATGGGAGGGACCATAGGAAAAAAAAACTTATAAATGATAGGTACCACAATTACTAGGGTCAAGAGCTGAATCCAATGGGATAGGTCATGAATAAGGGTGCAGGCAGGACCACTATACTCTTTTTTTTTTAATCCTATAGAGTTAGAATTTGGCCTGAAGAATATTGTATTCATGAAGTTCCCAAACTATTAACAGGAAATATTTTGTAGGAATTTCGCAACTAGAATGCAAAAGGTAGGGTCGTGTGGAAATAGATCTTGTTTCTTCCTTCATATTTTTGTTTCTTTCCCAAGGGCTATGGTTTATAGGGTTCCTACAAACAAGGTTTTTTCTTGTGTTATATATCTCTGACATATGTGCAGGTTTGAACAATAATACTCGACCCAATATTTCACGGAACCAACTAAGGAGGATCTGCCATACCCTTAGTCATACTGCCCAATTACCCACGTATTAGAGAGTATCTTCCCGAGTGTTATTCTCGATGTCACGATAGCAGTCAGGTGGTCAATTGATTGATCAAGCACTGCTTTCAGGATACCAACGGGGACTCCCAATATCCCTGATGGTACATGGGAGTGATTGTCATGTCTATATTCTCTCTGATGCGATACTACTCGAAGGGTACAAAAAAGGGATACATAGGTTTCCAATAAGGTGAAATTTTTGTTTCTAGGTAACCCCGTGAAACCATATCTATTTCATGTGTTTAGTCTTCCCCATTGTATCTTTACCCACTGAATGAAAGATCTATGTGCTTTAAAGATGCTGGTAGTACACATATCTACCTTGGAAAAAACTTTTGCACAAATTTCGTAGAGGAAAAAGATTTGATACCACTTGTTAGGTACAAGATGAATTATAAATAGCAAAAAACACAAATGTAGTTGAACATTGTGAAGATGCGGAGAAAATTTTAATAAAAATATATAAAGAAATCTTCGTTGGAGTACAAAGAACTTGACGTGTTTCGATCCCTTTGGGGATCGTCATTAGGAGATATATAAAAGAAGAGGCTCATCGAATAGGTATATATACAATAAATTAAACATATGTTTGGATCCTAAAATCCCATGTGGTGGTTGGGTATTTTTTTATAATAATATCCCAAGCCCAAGCAATGGTAAAAAAATGATTAGTGATGTCTTAAGTCAACAAGAAACGGTCTCCAACTTCCTCCCAACTTCCATCCATCATCTATGTTCAAATTATTAGGGTTCAACTCAATTTCTAAAGCTTACATTACTTTTTGCTTCCCATAGTTGTTTGCATTGGCTACAACTTTAGCATTTTCTAAACATACATGGTAAAAACCTGTCCATGAATGTTCAGTGAGGGATGATTTTTGGTATCCATTCATTTTTAGGTCAGTTCCATCCTCCTTAAATATGACTTCCATCGATTCCTATCTCTCTGATGTATAATTTATCACATGAGCAAGGAATAGTGTAAACCCCTTTATGTATGCTGGGGTCAATTTGATATTTTACAGAGTCTACCACAATAATTATGGTGTTGATGGCATAGAAATCCACGTAAATCTCACCTTTCCTTAGGATCCTCGCTAGCTTCTCAAATAGACCTTTTATGTAAGGTAGAGAAATCATTTTCTTATCTTGAAAAGCACTACGTTTCATTGCATAGAATCTTCTTGCTTTAGTTATAGCTTCCTCGATCTGGTTAATTGTGTACCCATTCCTTTAAAAAGCATCTAATAAATTATTTAGTTATCTCCCCACACATTGTTTTTCATAAATGTGTAAGGCACGCGTCTCTAAGTTGTTAAGTTGTTAAGCACTCCAAGATTTTGGGAAGTAAACTGGTGTGAATCCACATGAAAATATCTATTAGTGTGCATAGGTTTCCTGTAGAGCTCGTGTGCAAAGGATCCATTTCCTTTATTGGTGATGCAAACATTCCTAAACAGAATGTTCTTATCCTTTTCAATTTCCATTGTGACCTTACTGTTCCCATGATGATGGTTTAAATTATTGAAGAACTACTGGGTGGATGATATTAATTAGTGGTAGGTAGAAAATGATGATTTGCTCAAGTTTCTATGTGGTATAATTTTATACCAAGATACTAGTGGAAGATTCCTTAAAGGTCATTGAAGAGATAATGGATAAGGAGACGTGAGCGATGGTGAAAGTTTGTCTGAAATCCACTTGCTTTACCTTCCAGGGGAGTTTTTATGAGTAGAATGAAGGTGTGGCTATGGGGTCCTGGTTTTCTCCCATGGTCGTGAAAATTTATATGGAACACTTTGAAAGGAGAGTTATTGACTCTTTCCCATTAAAACCCAAAGGTTGGAGGAGATACATCAATGACACAAAATTTCTTTGGCCTCATAGAAGGAGTAGCTTAGACAATTTCTTCAATCATTTAAACCATCATCATGGAAACATTAAGTTCACAATGGAAATTGAAAATGATAACAACATTTCATTTTTGGATTTTCACATCACCAAGAAAGGAAATGGTATACAAGAAACCTACGCACACCGACATATATTTGCATGTGGATTCAAACCATTTTCCTTCCCAAAAATTTGTAGTGCTTAACACGTTAGTGACCTATCGCTTACGCATTTCCAAAAAAGAACATGTCGGGCAAGAACTAAATCATTTAATAGATGATTTTAAAAAGAATGGATACACAATTAACCGGATCGATGAAGCTATAACTAAATAAATAAGATTCTATGTGGGGAAACAAAGTGCTCGTCAAGAGAAGAAAAAGATTTCTCTGCCTTACATAAAAGGTCTATGTAAGAAGATAACGAGTATCCTGAGGAAAGGTGAGATTTACGTGGTTTTCTCCCCCATCAAATCCATAAGGAATGTGGTAGACTCTGTAAAAGATCAGGTTGATCCCAGTCTGCATAAAGGGGTTTACGCTATTCCTTGCTCTAGCAACAAAGTCTACATTGGAGAGACTGAAAGATCGAGGAAAGTCGGATTTAAGAATCATGGTGTCTACCTAAAAATGAGTAGAGTTCAAAAATAATCCCTCTCTAAACATTCCTAGACATCTAGCCACCATGTGTGTTTAGAAAATGCTAAAGTTGTAGCAAAGGTGGGTAACTATGAGCGGCGAAAACTAATCTCCAATCTTTAGAAATTGAGTTTAACCCTAATAATTTGAACAAATATAATGGATTATAGTTGAACGAAAGTTGGACGATGTTTATTTTTTACTTAAGACACCACTAATCATTTTTTGATCGTTGCTTGAGCTTGGGATAATATTATTAAAAGCTACCCAACCACCACGTGGGTTTTTAGGATCCAGAAATATATATAATTTGTTGTATATCTTCTTATTCAATGAACCTCTTATTTTTTTCTCTCGAGTACTCCCGAGGATGATCCCTGGGGGATTGAAAAGCGTCGAGTTATCTATACCTCAACATAGATTTCTTTACATATTATTATTAAAACATAAATATAGCAACAATTATCAGTGGAACAATAAAATATAGAGAAAAAAACACCATAAATGATACCTTTATTGATAGAAAAAAAATGTTCACTTGCCCCTTTCAAGGGGAAACCTCCAACAAAGCATCTCTCTATTACAATAATTCTCAAGACAAGGCTTTCTCATGCCTCCTAGTCTTATTTATACTAATTTTATCTTCTAAGGAACATTCTAGAGGAAGATCTTTCTAGAAGTGAAAGCTTCTATTAGGTATTCTTAAAATAGACTTTTTCAAATTATTAAATATTCCTTATTAACTAACATCGGCCTTTATTACATGGAAAATATATTATTCCACCTAGGTGAGCAGTTAGAGAGAATAATTCCCTAACAAGGGGAATATGTAATGACCCATACTTTGAATTAAATTAATAAATAATAAATAAATGGTCTTAAAGTAATAAATTAAAGAAAAAGTAATAATTATAAAAAAACATAACCCCATAATAAAAAAACTAAGAAGTTATAAAAGAAAAGAAAGATAAAAATAAGAGAAATTACTTAAAAGAAATCAGACAAAAGCTAAATTAACAAAATGTTAAAATTTCTTTGATTAATTAGTTAATGACAAGTGTAACTCATGTATGAAACTGTTTGCATGGATGGAAAAGAATAATTCTATATTTAATGAAGGTGGAGAAGGAAGTGTGACATCTTATGCTTGGGAAATTTGATGGAAAGGCTTGGAAGATAGAATAGATAGTTGATCAAGGGCTCCGTGGGTTCTCAGTCATGATGACTAATGGGTTGTTTGGGAGGATATTTGTTCACCACATAGATATGTGGCATGCTAGATTCAAAGTTTCGAGTGCAATGGTTTTCCATTCTTAACGTTGTAAGTAAGTTGACTTCTACAACTCTCAAGTAAAATTCTACACACTCGCTTTTCATGTGAATTATGTAGTTAACAATGAATTTTATTTACTTTTATTTCTTAATGGTTATAAGGTTCTGGATATAATTTATGTTTTATTATTTTCAAAGTTTGGGCCATTAGAATATTCAAGTGTGAAACACATAGTAGCTTGCAAGCATGGAGGTGGGTGAGTTAGTAAAAACAAAATGGTTACATACGAGGTTGAGGAAAATCCTAGGATAGATTTACATGTAAAGGATAACCATATTTA
>SNQJ01S0061751.1:41863-52622 GCA_010110895.2 Picea sitchensis | reverse complement strand
GTTAAGCCACAGATCCATGGCCGTTAAGATTGAGGAGAGTATGAACCGTCTGATCACTCTATGTCGGGAACATATCGTGACCGTCGGATTTCCTAACTACAAATGCATACTAATTCATACTAAAGAAACACACTTTTACCTAATGACATATTAGACCAAGTAGATCTTAAATAACTCCTAAGTGTCTAAATATCCTAACAGAGAATGATTGATTCCATAAAGTAGATAAAATACTAGTAACAAAATTGGTATATTTTAAACTCCATATAAATAACTATAGCCTTTAATGATTTATTTGATATATTCATATTGTGGATCATGCCATAAAAAATGAAGTTTTGGATGAAAAGTGTACACTTGGTTGAGATCGAACATGGGGGCCTATAGGTAGATAGCTATGTCAATATAGATTCAATTATTCAATGTTTTTGATAGCTGATTTTTTGTCAAAATTTCACAAGATATCTAATCCGTTTAAGACATTGATTGGTTTTGTGTCCTTTAATTTTTTTTATCATGAAACTAGTTTATAGTTTCTCTAAGAAACTCTTTGTGATATCCATATTCAAAAATAATGTCTACAATTTTAGTTTTATATTCGGTAATTAAAAATAAAAATCATCATGTATTGATTTGAAAGAGAATAAGGTAAAATATACAAAAACATTTTATTGATTGTGAATGAAATATTTTCTATACCATGAAGCAAGAGAAATAAGAGCTCATTTCTTTGTGTAACAATAGAAAGAAAATAGTACAAGGGAAACGATAAACATAGGCAATTTATGTTCGATTTTGGGGTTCAAGAAAGATGTAGAAAAACATTTAAAGGCTTTAGAAATAGGTATAACTTGCAAAATCCAAGAGTGTTATTGTTTTTATTATTGATTATGAGGAGGATGATGAGAATGAAGTTAATTCCACATGGAATATTGAATGGGATTGTTAGGCACGAGGGATTCACCTTGTTGATTAATATCTTATCACATTCATTCATAAAGGGGGTTTTAAAATTATGAAAAATAAAGTCAATATATTGTAGGTATTGGATGGGGGGGGTGGTTGTAGGGTATTCAGAGGTTTATAGGTATTGGGGGGTATAAAAATATGTATCTACTAAAAGTAAGGGGTTCTTTTATTGGAAATATGTATTGGGAGGGGGGTTTAACAAAAGGATTTTGAGAGATATTTATCAATATCTAGTAAAACTAGGGATTTTCTTTAATAACCAATGAATGCAGGTGTTATGTCATGAGTTCAGTGAGCTAATACCATGTTTTGTGAGGAGGAGGCATTGTGAAATATAGATAGGGTTGATGTTGCATATACATGGCCAATGGTTTCTTATGTTGTGCATAATGTATTCCAATCGTGATGGAAGAGGTGCCCATCACTCCCTATTATGGCTGTAATTGGGTATGGAAAAGGAGGGCCATTAAATTAACCCTTGAGGGGAAAACCACCTTTGGGAAACTCAAAACCCAAACCCTCCCCTTGAAGATGTCCTTGGGTTTTGTTGACCAAAATTTGGTCATCTATATTTTCCCTCTCTTGGATTCATAAAAGAATTGATTTCAAAAGAAGAAATTTTTTGAACTTTTATAAGTTCACTCTACAGCCCTCAATCTTAGCTTTTCCATGCAATTTTTGGAATTAGAAATATGTTTCTATATTCCTATGTTACTCTAATCTTTTCCAGAGGTCCAATATTGAAAAATCTTTCTAAGTATATTGTTCTCCTCTCCTCTCCTATATCACAATTCTACCATACTTAGAATTTTCACTCAACTTCTCTCTCTCCATACTTTTGCCTCACTCTTCTCCCATACGCTCCACTAGTCTCCACACTTAGTCTTTTTTTGGGACTCTTCCCTCATTTCCTCACCGACTTTGCAGGATGGAGGACTCATACTTTCCCTCACCTCCTCACACTCCTTCACTTTCCAACCCACCGTCTACATATCACTCTACGTCACCCTTAGCTCTCCACTCCCTTATCCCTTATCCTCCCATAGTTAGCCATATTTCAATCTATGGCAGAGGTGGAAACTCACCACACTCCTTCACCCTTCCCCCTCACCTTCCTCACCCTACTCCCACTATCTACATTTCTCCTCCCTTACTTTCGTCTTCTACATTTCTCCCCTTTCTCCCTAACTACTAACAATCCTAGTTGCGTTTTCAGACACCCTCCATTCCTCACTCTCTTACTGACCTCACTCGCCAACCCTCCAACTCATACCTATAGCCTACAAACTACCCTTATAAACTTCTCTATCTAAAAATTATCCTCCTTCCCCTCACTCACTCTTCTTCTTGTTCTCCTGTACTTAACCATTGTTCCAAAGTTTTCACCATTTAAACCATGAAGAAATAAGAAGATTTAACATGGAATCATGTAATTGTGACACATGACAACTCATGGAGGGAGACACTAGGAATATTCTTATTGGATAATTAGACATGGTAGCATACAAAAAGAGAGACACGTGGTGTGACCTTATTGGATGACCCATCATGGTGACTGTGAATGAAGTGGATGACGCGGGATTCCAAAAAATATTATTTTATTCGATAATTTTCCAAGGGTTGAATCCTCCAAGCTCCATAAGTTCTTCTCTTCCCATGTTTCTTTCTAAGTGTATAAAAAAACTAGTATTATATATCATGAAGAATATAATATCCCATTGCATGTGGGATAGACTTTTAAACCAAAAAGTCAAATTTTATGAAGCGAAGCACAAAATTCATCCAAGGGCCCACATTTGCCCATCAATTTTGATCAATGGTGGTAGAGTGTTGATATTACGAAGGCCATAAATTGATCTCCAGATGTCGAAATCACACAAACTCTATATAGTTGGAAATTTATTTCAACATAGAAGATGGTAGTATAGGTTTCAAATACTGAAAGTTGATACATTGTTTTTAGAAATTAAAATATTAGTCAACTACATTTTTAATGGGCCTGCGTGACAACTCAACTTCATGAACTCATATCTTGAGATCCGGGTGACGGATTTGGAAAATTTTTATATCATTGGAAATATTAGAAGATGAAGATAATATCTTAAATGATTTCCATGGATAAAAAGTTTATTGTCATTCTCGTAAAATTAAAACACATTCATCCTCTTTTAGAGGGAAAATAATTAAATTTAAAAAAAAAAAATTTAATTAAAACTTTTATTAAAAAGGGAGAGAAACCATCATAGCAAGTTTATGTTGATAACATCTTGCTTTCTTTATCAATTTTTCATTTAGTTACTCCACTTCTTTGACTAGAAAGGTTTAATCGAAATATGATAACTTATTCCTATCTTCTTTCCATGTTTTTCTACTCTGTCATCGCCCACCATCTTCTCTCCATAGATCACTTCTTGTTTGTATTTAATTTTATGGTCTGCGGGATCCCCAATCCCAATCCTTAGGAAACATGCATTTTAATTTCAAATATTTGTAATAGATTTTAATATTTTTTCAGAAATCCCAAGAGACTAATTTGAGATCAATTTTGACAGTTTTTTATAAATTTGAGTTTTGAGTATCAAATATTTGAGATTGATCTATCAGTTTATTCATTTGAGATCCACATGTGCCTACTCTATTAACCTTTTCTTATGTGTACGAACCACTTTATTTTATCTTTATATGTTATTAGAAATATTTAGTTTAACTATGATGGATGTAAGGAAATTTTTCTTGTTTTTTCAAATATGTGATGTGTGAGGTTCCTGGTCATCTGTCAGGAATTCTCTCTAAAATAAAAAATTTAAATTTCTCCAACTTTTACATTTTCTTTGAATGTCATGGTGGACTTTCTCAATGCCCTATATCATTTTTGAAATCTATAATTCAAAGAGGATTAACACCTCTATAAAAATGCAGGAGGATTTGTATCCTCGTGATCCAAAAAGGATCCAGATAAGGCTAAGAAAAACTCAAAACTCATAGAGGCAACTCGGAACACTTAGAATGGATTCAAAAAATAGAGAAAGGGAAATATTCAAAGTTCCCAAAACTTAGTTAAAATGGCATGGTCATGAAGAGCACGTCGCAAGCTTTCTAATAAAAAAAACGATTCGTCAAATAGAGCTCGTATGCAAAAGATATAAGAGGTCAAATTTCAGGTCAAGCTTGGTCAAAAGTCAAAGGTCAAGGTGACACGTGTCACCACTGCAAGGGTGACATGTGGCATGTATTTATAGGGAGGTGTGGTACAAGGTTACAGGTATACATGGCAGGCTCTTACAGGTACATGTGGTAGGTTATGTGTTCTAGTCTTCAATTGACATGTGCCAGAGGACAACCAATGAGAGGTTTCCATGTGCCAACCCCCCATTGGCCTCTTATAGTACAATTTATCAAAAAATATATCGGAGACAACGAGATTCAATCTCCTAACCTCCTAGCCCAAAGGACTTACAACTTCGCGCTAGCCAACATGCCACTATATGGTCCTTGTTTATAATATGACACAAATTTTATTTAAGTTTAATAATTTTTTATATGGGCAGAATAAAAGGGATAGGCCCTCGGCCGATCCCTTGGTTATATGATAAACCATGTGACCACATTTCAAACTCCCTCCATATATGGAATATTCTACCAAACTTAATCGACCGTCATTTTAGTAGCATATCTGTCATATTTAGCAGAGCGTGCCAAACAATTGCAACCACATGCTAAAAGGGGAGGCCCATGGGATTCGACCCTGGGACCTCCACCTAACCATGCTTTAAATATAGCTCCACCTACCATTTCTCCAACCACCCTCTTTAATGCACAACCACCTACTTTTTATTATAAAAGGGGATTTTGGCNGGGGGGGGGTGAGACCAAGGTGCGCTTGTACAGATTTCGAGACAGGGAACCTTTTTCGATATTTTTCATAGTCATTTATTATAGAGGTAGGGCACAAAAACCAAGGAGGGGGTGTCTCTTGGGCCTGAAAGTGCCATACTCAGATCAAGGCATGGAGATAGACATTTTTAGGTAATTTGACACCATGAACGCAGTGCTGATGTTAGTTTTTTTATCTGAGAAAATAATTTTTAGCTTAACTCTAGAATGAGGTATACTTATGTATTTTTCCCAATTATTTTGTGGAGTTAATAAAAAGGCCTACCCATTTGAGAGCAGGACCCAAAAACATAGTCCACCAGGGATGAACTCCATTATCAAGGTTTTATGTTCATATTTCATGATTATGTCTCTTTCATTTTGATCTTTTCCTTCTTTATGGTGTACTTCAATTTATGCTCATTTAATACAATTCTTTAATAATTCACTTGACAAAAATATCTTGGATCACCTCCTGAGGTTGTCGTTTCAGTGCTAATGGATTTAAGTGTAAATATGTTTTGCCACCATACTAGGGATTGATTTATTTTCAAGATATTTTAGGAACCAGAAATCTCCATGGCTCAAAGTTTGGAAAAGAAGATTCAATAAAGTTGCTTCTTATTTTAATCATGTCTCACTTTTTTTATAATTTGAAAAAGAAACGAGAAGCACCAAAGATTCGGGAAAATGAACTCCCTGAAAACTCCATTGAAAAAATATGAAATGAATGGTTTCATTCATGTCATGATGCTTCTTTATATTCTGCATCAATCCCATCAATGGATTTACAAGACTCAGAAAAATGTAGAAATAAGGTGATTTCATAACACTGCTTTAAATCTACCAGAAATAGACTTTCAAAATCCCAATATTCCTATTGAAAAATTTTCTACATTCTTTGGGGATGCTTTAGAAGATGCAAAGCAACACCTTATTAATTTTAAAGGTATATGTTATGATTTAAACCTCACTAAAGACAATGCTACATGTAGATTATTCCTACAAACTCTATGAGGGGATTCTCTTGAATGGTATAGTTAATTAATGCCTAACTCCATTAATAGTTGGAATGTGTTAGAAGATTCATTTGCAGAAAAGTTCATCCCAAAGGTGAATTCATATGGTTTTTCTGATGTTTAAAATGTTGTTTCCTAGCCATCCTATCCCATATGGAAGTAAGATAATGAAGTCACCAATTTAAAGAATAATCTAATCACAGAGTGGATAAAATTTCTATGTCAAGTCATGTTGCTAAAAAGGAAGATGAAAATTACAAATTACAAGAAGAAAATTCCAGTCTCCTATATACTCCATATGAAAATATTTCGAGCAACAAATTTGAAAGTGAAATTTAGGAGCCTCCACCAAATACAAAATAAGTTTTCAACCTTGTAATAGATGATGAAACATCACAAGAGAACTTGCAACGAGAAGAATTTATGGAAGAAATGAATCTTGAGAAGAATGATGAGCAAGACCACCTTTACAAGAAAGAAGATTTTTTTCAATAGATTTTTGATGAATCAAGAACCTTGGAAGTGGAAGTAAATAAGGAAAAGGATGAATGTATTCTTATTTTGAAAACTCCTCAGCCAATCAAAGACAATAGTATTCTTGAGCAGTCGAGAATTGATTTCATTGAATTATGGTTCCAGAGCATTGTTGTCCAAACAATGCAATCAAATATTCACCATACTTGGTATAATTTTTCTCCAGTACTTATTGAGAGTGCCCTTGACTCATTGGTTAACGTCCCAATATATATCAGAATTTTGGAGTTCATTCCAAGAATCAGATCAATGCTTGAATGGCTCCACTGTAAATATGCCTACACCTAAGGCACCCCTTTCTTTCAAGTAAGTTAGGGTAGGTAGATCATGTATGTACATATTTTGTTTCTTCAATTTAGTTTTTCATAATAAGGTATCCTTTATATTGAAATTTGAATATAAATCCATGAAAGAATAAGAATTACAAGAATTTAGTGATGATGAATCCATGGCCCAGTTGAGAAGGAAGAAACTGAAATTATGGATTCTCAACAACTCAGAAGGGGTCATTGTCCCACAGTTGGAGCTAGTTGTTGACCAAAATTTGGTCATCTATATTTTCCCTCTCTTGTATTCATAAAATCCTTGATATAAAAAGAAGATTCTTTTTGAAATTTTATAATTTCACTCAGCATCCCTCAGTCGTAGCTTCACCATGCATTTTTTGGATCAGAAGTCTGTTTATGTATGCCTAAGTTACTCTAGATCTTGTCCAGAGGTCCGATATTGAAAAATATTTCTAAGTATCATATTATCCTCTCCTATCCTATATTAGAATTCTGCCATACTTAGAATTTTCACTCAACATCTCTCTCTCCATACTTTACCTCACTCTTCTCCCATAAGCTCAACTAGTCTCCACACTTAGTCTTTTTTTGGGACTCTTCCCTCATTTCCTCATAGAGTTCACGGGTTGGAGGACTCATACATTCCCTCACCTCCTCACAATCCTTCACCTGACAACCCACTATATACATATCACCCTACGTCACCTTTATCTCTCCACTCCCTTATCCCTTATCTTCCCATACTTAGCTATATTCCAATCTATGTTAGAGGCAGAAACTCACCACACTACTTCACCCTTCCCCCTCACCTTCCTCACCTTTCTCACACTACATAAATTTCTCCTCCCTTACTTCCATCATATACATTTATCCCCTTTCTCCCTAACTACTCATGATCCTCATCGGGTTCGCGGACTCTTGCCATCCCTTGCTCTCTTATTCACCTCACTCCCTAACCCGCTAACCCGTCTCTGCATCCTACAAACTACCCTTCTAAATTCCACTAGATACAAATCATCCCCCTTCTCCCCACTCACCCTTATGCCTTCTCTCTCGTACTTAACCATTTTTCCAAATTTTTCTCCATTTAAACCATGAACCAATAAGAACATTCAACATGGAAGCATGGAATTGTGAAACATGGAAACTCGTGGAGGGAGGCACATGGAATATTCTTATTGGAGAATTACACGTGGTAGCATACAAAAAGAGAGACACATGGCATGATCTTATTCGATAACTCATCGTGATTACTGGGCATGAGGTGGATGACGATGGGTTCCAAAAAATTATTATTTTATTTGACAATTTTCCGAGGGTTGAATCCTCCAAGCTCCATAATTTATTCTCTTCTTGTGTTTCTTGCTAATTGTATCAAACACTTAGTATTATATATCATGAAGAATATAATATCCCAATGCAAGTGGGATAGAATTTTAAACCAAAAAGTCAAATTTTATGAATTGAAGCACGAACATCATCAAAGGGCCCACATTTTTCCATCAATTTTGATCGACACTGGCTGACTGTTGATCTTGTAGAGGCCACAACTTGAGCTCCAGATGTCGGAATCACGAAAAAATTATACCGTTGGAAAGGTATTTAGATGCAAAGGATGGTGATACAGGTTTCCATGTCTTTCTACTATGTCATTGCCCACGATATTCTCTCCATAGCTCACTTCTTGTTTATATTTAATTTTATGGTCTGTGGGAGCCCCAATCCCAATCCTCAAGAAAAATGAATTTTAATTTCAAAGATTTTTAATAAACTTTAATATTTTTTCACAAATCCCAAGAGAACTAATTCGAGATCAGTTTTGATAGTGTTTTATATCTCTGAGTTTTGAGTATAAAATATTTAATATTGATCTATCATTTTCTTTATTTGATCTCCACATGTGTCTACTATTTTAAAGTTATATTATGTGTATGAACCACTTTATTTTATTTTTATATGTGATCATAAATATTTAGTTTGACAATGATGGATGTGAGGAAATTTTTCTTATTTTTTCAAATATGTGATGTGTGAGGTTCCTGGTCATCTCTTAAGAATTCTCTTTAAAATAAAACACTTTGTTTTCTACAACTTTTATATTTTCTTTGATTGCCATGGTGGATTTTCTCAAAGTCCTATATCATTTTCGAAATCTAGAATTAAAAGAGTATCACAAAATAGAGAGTATTAACACCTCTATAAAAACACAGGAGGATTTGTGTCCTCGTGAGGTTGTCGTTTTGGTCCTAACAAATTGAAGTGTCAACAAGTGTGTCTTTCCCATGTTTTGTTCAATGTTACTTCTTTATGAAAGGGATTTTGTGTTATTTTGCATCACTTTGATATCATGGACACTAAATGTCACCACTCCATAAATGTATTGAATATTATGGATCCTCAAATATCTAAGAAGCACCTGATCAAAACCAATCGGATAAACCCTTCATTGAAACTCAAAATTTTGAATAAAACTATATTGTTTAGGGCTAGGATAGTTACATTTAATTGTTGATTTGAAGTCCTTGAACTCGTTATCTTCAAAGGGTTAGTATTGACTCCAAAAACCTATTGACCTTGAATTTTGATTTTTAATCCAAACTCATGTTTTATTTTTACATCAAAGATGCCACCTTCAATGCTTGATGACAAAAGAAGTAATTTAGCAAGGAAAATGTTGTATTTCTCCACCTTAACCACATAGATCTCTAACTTGGAGGTTATCCCATACCTTGCACCCAAAGACACCATCTCCTTTATGAAAACTCACTTTTCATACATTGACCTTCATGTCCTAAATAAAACTCCTCTGGTCTTCCACGACCTCCTCATTCATACTTTCCCCGATGAAAAAATATGCGATTGGAATTATGGTGGTACACTTAAATGGAAACAATATTTTCATAGACAACACAATTGTTAGGAGAAAATAAAGGTTTGTAACCTTGAGAAGTTGCTCTAACAATATTTGGGAAAAATCATGATAATATTTTACTTGGTTGTAGAGACATAATTGAAAGGATACTTCAAAGGATGTTTCCATGTATATGACACTTATTTTTCATAACTACACTAGAGAAACCTAGGCCTTCCATAGAGTGAAAATCCTCTCACTCTAAAAAAAACTTGACGTCAGAAAAGGGAATGAATATAACTTGCAACTCATTCATATCTAACTATATGAGTACTAATTCATATAATAATTCATGCCATCATTACATTATGCATATGATTTTCTCCATAACACAATTGATTCCATACTTTGAAAATTGTGTACGCGTTGTTGTCATTGTGGTGATTTATTATAATAAACATACTAATATTTGAAAGAGATTGAACATAGAATATCCTCCCACAAGTAACCATTCTTTTGGTGTCTTAAAAACTCAATTGCTTGCATTTGAGGGTCAAATAATCATTGGTTTTCCAATAGTGCATTATATTGATTGGAGAAAAAACGCATATCACCTAGTATCAACTAAAGACATTGATTTTATTTTACATTCAATATAATTTGAAGAAAAACCATGAAAATACATGATTGTTATAAAAAGATGATAGGTTTATGTAATGAGGGTTTTATGTGTGCTTAGGGGAATTTCTATATACTCGAAGGTAAGTGGAAGACTAAATATGTATACAAATTACATCTAATGTGGTTCTACTTGTTAAGTAACAATAGAGGTGTACAAGGATGTCCAACCAAGGGACTTCACTTGTATTTCCTACATGTATGCTTCTGATTAGCAGTTTTACCCACTGAATGATACACCATTGTGTTTAAAGACTATGTTGGAACACGTATCTAACCTAAAAACAAGTCTCTTAAATTTGGGTGTGTTATAACCCTATAATTCATAGGATCATTTGTTGACTGAAAATTTTTCACTCTAGATGTATTTTGGCTTGCAAATAATATTTCATTTCTGCAAATTATTTTCAAGGAAAGGAAAAGAAAAGAAAATTCATGATTGTTGATGTTGAGTAGTGTTACCTAACCCCATGGAGACAAAATCATTCGAAGCAGCGCACAAAACCCACAAAAAGAACTAAGCCTATGTTTTTGCTGCATTCGTTCCT